>PYHW01009533.1:2353780-2366633 GCA_013186435.1 Turdus rufiventris | reverse complement strand
CAACCATGGATACCTCCTTTATCTGTATTGGCAGGAGTGTGAACTTTTCTTGCTCAGCTATAAAAATACTGTTTCTCAGGTGTTGTTTTAATTGCATTGTGTGCAGCACTTCAAAAACAAAAGGAGTTTTTAAACTGTAGGAGTGCAATTCCTAAACATATGCTGCACAAGCTACTGTTTTGCTTGTGTTAATAATTTCATATTTAATTGGAAGACTTTGTAGTTAAGCTCTTACCGAGTTCCTGCAGAAATTACAGTTTACTGCACCAGTGACATAGAAGGACCTCTTTTTCACATTCATCTTGCTAGGGAATAAAATTGATCTTGATTGCTGGTGATGTGGTTGCCTAGTGCCCTTTGTTCATGATTGTTTTATTTTTCCATTTGAAAGGCAGAAAAATAAGAAGTGGAAGTGTGTCTAATGCTACATACCATATTAATATGCCTTATAGATGCAAAATGCACTTTAGTATTCCGAAGTTTGAGTGGGGATGGCAATTCACCATCTAGCTTCTTAGTTTGTATTCCTCACTGAGAAACAAAGAGATATTTACTGCCCTTTTGTGACAAAGGGGTGTCCCATGCAAACAAGCTTTTCTTCCAACCTGTGTGTTAAGCCTTTGTGTTGAGACAAGGCTGACTGTGCTGTCCTATGCACTATCTGAAATCATGTGTGAGACATACACAAATTTTTAAAAAGGAGAGCTGCATCAAAAGAGTAGTGCATAAGGACTTGGTGAGGTAAAAACTTGGACACAGAGAAAAATAGGGGAAAGTATAAAGTGGCTTTGGGTGATTTTTATGTTCGTCTTGTTTGAGAAATGTAACTGGTTACAGCCCTGTAACTCCTTTGCTCAAGGGAAGGTCAAGTGGAGTATTCCAAAGGCACATTGAAGATTAGTGATTAAAGAAATTACCTAGCACTCCTTCCAGGGAGAAGCTGTGAGATTATACTGTGCTTGTGCCATTCAGTATTAAAAATGGCTTGTATGCCTTGGAGAATTTAAACTACATAAAGTGCAGACAAGTAGCCAAACTATGTGAAGCATCTATGAGATTTTTGAAAATCATATCTAGCTGGTGAGACACAGATTAATATTTTAATTGGGACAAATGCTGCACCAAGTGTTACTCCTTACCCAGTGAGGGGTATGGATTGAAACGAGGGGTAATGGTGATGAAAGGTCAGGCAAATCTGCGAGGGACGTTGGAGCCAGTATTGTAGAGGAAGGTGATGAAGGCATCTGGTGAGAGTGTGAGAAAAGAGTCCCATATTATGAGAGGTGGAAAAGGGATCATTACTAATTATTACATGTTGAGGGTAAAAGAGAAGGGGTTAAATGATGAGAGAGGGTCACTTACCACATTAAAAACAAGTTTACATGTTTGCCAGCCTAAAAAACATTGCTATGTGAAAGCCACTTAGGGGGAAAATACAGTGGAGATTATGGGTCATGTTCTTGTACTTGATTAAAGCCAAAAACCAACAAAACCAAACCCTAAAAAAAAACCCCAAAAAACCAAAAAAAAAACCAAAAGAAGAAACTGACAGAATAAACAAAATGTTTCCTTTGGAGAGGGGACTGGATATTAGCAGAATGTGGAGAGTTGGTGAAGATACAAAAACATAATAATATATATAAGATACAGAAAGATAATAACAATAATGAAAAGTGAATGGAGTAGTTGAGATTGCTGAAAGAAATTGGGGCTTTAGAAAAGAAAGGTAGCAGTTTGGCATGTCAAGTATTCCATGACAGAGAAAGAAATGCAAAACAAACCACTGCAGTGCTGCAAACAGAATATGGTAGTAAGAATTAGGATTTTATTTGAAATATTAATTTCTTCTATAGTAAATACCTCTATGTTTTGCCTCTGTGCTGTGGCATTCTTCAATATTTGCCATGCTGGGCTGATGACAATCTTATTCCTCAAGCTTCTGTTGACTTAAACTTTTTTTTTTTTTTTTTTAATTTTTAGGTTTTCAAAGATCTTGGTATGGATGTGCTTAAATCTGCTTTTGAAGGTTATAACGCCTGTGTTTTTGCCTATGGACAGACAGGATCTGGGAAGTCGTATACCATGATGGGAAATGCGGTATGTTGCGTTTTCATCGAGCCAGAATACCAGGTTGGGAAGGTCCTCAAGGGTTGTCTGGTCAAACTTTTCTTGGCAAAAACATGGTCAAGACAAGATGGCCCAACATCCTGCTCAGATGAATCTTAAAAGTGTTGATTGTTGGGGAATCTACCACTCCCCTGGGGACATTATTCCAATTGCTGATTGTTTTGATGAGCAATGGTCCTCTTTATATCCAGTCCTATTCTCTGCAGGAGTTATTTGTATCTATTACCATTGGTCTTTTGCATGTGACTGCTTGTAAACAGAGTCTCCATCTTCTCTGTAGGCACTTGTTAAATATAGGGTCTCTTCTCCTTTTATTCTCAAGGCTGAATGAATCCAGCTCTCTCTGCCTTTCTTCACATGGCAGCTTCCCAGTCCTTTGGTCATCCTTGTCGCCCTTATCTGGACCCTTTCCAACCTGTCCACATCTTTTTTGTATGGCAGAGACCAAAACTGAATGTAATATTCTAGGTGTGGCCTGACAAGTGCTGAGTGGGATAATGACTTTTTTTATCTCTGCCCTGGTTTTTATGATGCAGTCCTGCAATCCTGTTGGCTGTCTTTGCCACACTATTTGTTCAGGTTGTGCTTGCTGTCCACAGGACCTCCAAGTCCCTTTCACAGAGCTGCTTTCCAGCCAGATAGATCCCAACCTTTGCTGCACTCCTGGATTATGTTCTCTCATGTGCAAGACCTTTTATTTGTTGAACTTTATAAACTTATCCAGGTCTTCCTCCAGGGTGGCTGTCCCTGCTGAAGTGTTGACTTCCCCACTCAATTTGGTGTCTTCATCAGACTTTGTTGTGGTACGCTTGGTCCCAATGTTCACGTCACTTATGAAGAATTAAACAGCATTGAACCCAGTATTAATTCCTGGAGACCTAACTTATGAGAATTTTTAAGTTTTACAAGGAGCTGTTTGCCACCACCCTTTAAGCCTGTAAGCCAGTTCCCACCCACCACACAGACCCCTTGTCTAGACCACAACGCCTTGGTTTCTTTGGCAGCAGACTGTGGGAAACCATGTTGAAAGCCTTGGAGAATTCCAGGTAGACAATGTCCACTTCTTGTGCCATATCAAGCGAGCAGGTGCTTATGTTTGTTGCAATGGATTAAAATTATGCTGTTGCAGGAGCATGGTTTTATGGAATTTAAAAGCTTCTGTCTGGATGCTACTAACCCTTTCATGTGTCACACCTTCTAGTAGTAATCAGATGTTTTGGAAGCTGTTTCTTTTAAGGAAAGATATTTATAGTTGGAAGAAGTTTATTTAAGTGATGCTCTGCTGTTTTGGACAAAACTCAGTAATTTTTGTTCAGTAACAAAGCCAAACATTTCAGATGTTACTGCTGATTTTCTCTGTCCAACTTGAAAAAAGGGAGATACTGATTTTGAGAAAATTAATGATCAGCTTTTTCTGAAGATACGTGCTTTTTAAACCTCTTTTGAAGAGTCAGAAGACTAAAAAGGTTCTTAGAGAAGGCTGTCAGGTGAGAAGCAGAAATTGGGCATGACAGTAGTTCCTCAAACCCTTACGAGATTATGCAGGAAATGTAATTTTAAGGACTATGTACTACTGAGCACTGCAGGAAGAGGAAGGTGTGATAGGATGTATTTGGCAGTTTGTGAGTTAAGGATGGGAGAGTTTCTCGCAGTGGCCTCTGTGACTGTTCAAGGACAGAGAGAACCTGCTAAACTTTTGGGGTGGAGCAGTTTAGAAAGGCTGAGTGATGAAGCCTGTTCACCAGGCAGTGTCTGCAAGTTTCATTCTTTAATCATTGGGAAAAGAAATGTATGGTGTCTTCTCCCAGTTGAAATGAAAAGGAGAATATTAACACTTATCCTTCTTTGGATAGATCACTCTTCTGAAATGTAGTAAGATTGGGCTTTTTGCACGTCCTCTAGTTTAGGAGAGTAAATTAGCTGTAAATCTTTTTCTTTCAGTTGTCACAAAATAAGTAGCTTTATATTTACCTCAATATCATAAGCAGAATAGACTTCTGCAACCAGAAAAGATCTCACGACCTAGGTGTGGATTTCTACTTCAGAAATTTATAAAAGTGACATTTTTGTGAGACTGCCTCACTATATATAATGACTGTAATCATCAAAACAGTTTGCAAATGAATAGATACTGAAGTTTGTTTGACACTATTCTGTAATAAAGATCTAATCTTCTTGGCATGATACATAAATACTTTAATCTGGCTTTATATAGAGTGCATATGAAGTACACTTAGCTGACAAGTTAAATGCTTCAAAATTGATGACCCTGTCAGAGAAACTACAGTTCTATAAGAAAACTTGAACTGAAAAGAAATACTCTTTTTCCCTGCTTTTCTTTAAAAAGCCTGGGTTCTGTTCTCATTTTGTTTTCAGTATTTGCTGTATTTGGCTCTGGAAGGCTTCTTCTGCAATTCTGTGTGCAGCAATCATTTCAAGAAATATGTGGGCCAGTTAGAATATTGAGCAGAGATACTGAAATGAGCAGAGATCTATAAAATATCAGGAAAGTCAGATTTGGGTTATGCAGAGAAGGCAAGACTGTGGGGGATTAAAAACCGAGACCTGAAAGGCTGCTACAGAGAATAATTTTCTCCTTATGCTCAAGGTAGATGGGCAAAACTCAGTACATTTAAATTGCAATAGGGAGTTTTCTGGTTAGATAGCACAAAAGAAGAGCAAGCTTTTAATGAGAAAATTTGGCTTTGGAGTGAACTACCTATTTTGGTTCTTCTGATTTCCATGTCTGGAAGCTCTGTAGGCCAGAAAAAAAAATAGTCCTAGCTGTAGTTGGTCCTGCCCTTCAGCTCTAGGGGGTGAAAATGAGAAAGTGTTTAAATATAGTTTCCAATAAAGGGTGTATATTCTTTAAGATGTAGATTTTACTAGCATAATATTTGGGGAGCTGTGTGTGCTTCCTTTCTCAATATTATATTGCTAGGGTTGAAATTACTCATAGTTTGTACTTCCTGTTTTAAGCCTGTCTTTGTGGTTGCTGAATTATGTCAGACACTAATGATTTGCCTAAAACTGCGTGATAGATCTTCCATGGTTTTTTCCCCTAAGCTTTAATTAAAACTATTCAGTTGTTTCCAAGCATGAGATGAAAGAAAAGCATTTTCCCTCTTCCGTTGTTTAAAATAAAATAAAATGTGTATGGGAATTTCCAACACTGACACATGAAAATACCTGGAAATAGAGATTGGTAATTGACTGATATTGGGAAAGGCTGCTCCTCCGTTGCCAGAGGCAGCTGTCTCAAAAAAAGCCTGATTACTAATTTGCAAGTTTCTCCCTTAATCTAGGATTTTTTTTGTGCTTTTTTTTAACCCAAGGTGCAGTCATGTGAAGAGCTAAGAAGGATAGGAGCAGAGAATAGATTATTATTTCAAAGAATGAAGCTTGATTTGAGAAGGATAGAGAGGCTCTGATTAAGAGGAGGAAGAAGCTGGGAAAAGGCAAAACGGAGAGATAAAGTATAATTAAAAAACAGAAGTGACTGGATGATGAATTAGGAGTTTTATCTGGGCAAAGGAACAAGCTGGGAGCAAGCACCCCTGTGTCAGATGAGACCAGACCTGCGTGGCACTCTCCTGCTCCTCTTCTGCTGGGGAAAACCCTCACCATAGCTTACTGCTTGGCTGGAGAGGGTTCTTCCTGGACCAGCAAGGAAAGCTGTGTGCTAAATTTCTGGGTATCTCAGTGGAATAGGTTTTATTCAGTTTGCTTTATTAAACCAACCAAGCATTTAATGCATAAAAACTCCATCAGCAGAGACAAACATTAGGTAGTTAAATATTGAGTTTAATTTGGCCGGGTTGTGGGATACAGTGAATGAAGGTTTAATTTTGTCATCGTGTACTAATTTATTCAGAGGGCCTGCTGCACTTTTCAACACAGGAAAGACTGTGACCTGATAATTAGGGGTTTGAATGAGAATGTCCCATGGGTGTTTGTATATGGCTCTTGTCTTGTCTTTGCAGTTGTTGCCAAGTCCACAATGAAATGAGATAGAAGCAGTTAAGATACTGGTGAGATAAGTCAGTTCATGACTTACTCTGGGGAGCCAGTCTCTGTTATTATTCAAACTGAATGACAGGGACAAAATGCGTTCCAGTAGCAAAGCAATGAAGCTGATTGTGCATTCCACACACAAAAGGGTTAAAGTAGCAAGGTGACTGCAGTTAAATAAAGGGCAAAAGAGTGTTTGCTGAAAAGTCTGGATTTTTCCCCATTCTGGAGTCTAAACTCTCTATTAGTCATCTAGGGTTTTATTTTTCAAAATATATTGTACATGCATATGTAGCCTTGTAATTAAGAATTGTTGTTATTGCAGGGTGATGCAGGTTTGATACCTCGGATTTGTGAAGGATTATTCAGCAAAATAAGTGAAAAAACAAAGTGGAACGAGGCATCCTTTCGAACAGAAGTCAGGTAGGTCTTGGCATGTTAAGAGTTTGCAGGTTATCAGATTTGTTTCAGTTACAGTCCCTCTGTTTCACTTTATCTTGGGGAAAAGTGCGTGTTTTTCAAAAATAAGTTTTTATGCTTGGCCTCAGTCCCATAATCGATTTTTGTGGGCACTTATAGTCAAAATGTGCAGAACTTGTACCTTCAAGCCAAGAGCTGTGCATATTGCGGCATTTAAATGACAGTGCAAATGCCTTTGCTGCTGGACAGCATCTTCCTTTTTTTTACCCTTTATTTCACACTAACATTATGAGATCTTGATCTTAGAAATGTCTGATTTCTTTCCACTTTCTTCTTGCTTTTTTGGCTTTTTCCTCTATGATGCAGTACCTTGTAGTCATCATTATCTTAAGCCAACTTTGGATCTATTTTCTTTCTCCAAGCCTCTTGCTTTCAAACTTGTGTTAGTATGGCTTTCCATTTATAAAAGGCTCTTGAATCAGTCAGTGGCTTTCTATTCTTTTTCTTTCAGTTATCTGGAAATTTATAATGAACGTGTGAGAGATCTTCTCCGACGGAAGTCATCAAAAACAAATAATTTACGAATACGGGAACATCCAAAAGAAGGGCCTTATGTTGAGGGTAAAAACACTTTAATCGTTTCACACTGCATATTTTATTACCTTAATATATCCTGAAATGTAGTGTCTAGTTGTACAGGACATTTTATCTTTTAAAATATAAATTATGATGGATGCAGTGCCTTACTTTGGTGAAAAACACTGAAGGAATTGCTTCTAATTTTGCATTTCTACTTACTTTCCCAATCCTAAAATTATTAGAGTTTTTTATCTGTAAATCTATAACACATTTTTAAGTAATGTTAAGAGATGCAATTGGTTTTAATAGTTTCTTGGCTATAATTTATAAATCTTAGATATTTAGATGAAATGAAAACCTATTAGGATCTAATTGCTTTAATCTGTTCTCTACCAGGGAAGGTTCATGTCTCTTGTGGGATTATGCTTATGTTATTGCACTGAATAATTTAATAAGATTGCATATTTTTTTCTTTTTTACTGTAAATGTGTATTCATATGAAGCCTCACTCCTCTCCTTAGGTGATAAACAAGTATGACAAGAAATGCTAATTGCAGCAATAGTTTGCAGTAGTGAGGGTAATTTGAATCTTTTTGTAAAGAAAATTAAGAACCTGTACTGTAACACTCTGCTTTTCTTCAGACTTGTCTAAACATTTAGTGCAAAATTATGCTGATGTTGAGGAACTTATGGATGCAGGAAATATAAATAGGACGACAGCTGCAACTGGAATGAATGATGTTAGTAGCAGGTCTCATGCCATTTTCACAATCAACTTCACTCAGGTAACAAAACAATACTCCTTAGAGAGATTGGACATGTTTCTTTAGAGCATAGTGATGCGTTTGCTTTATGTAGTAAGCTCCTTTTTGAATGGCTCTTGCTCTTTGTTGTTGTTTTTGGGGGCTTTTTAGAAAGCCCATGGATGACCTGCTACATGAAGAGAACTTTGAGGTGGGGGAGGAATTGACTGTAAATTTGCCTGTGCATGCTATAACTTGTTGAAAGCAATATATAAATATAATACAGATGTTGCAAGCTTAATAAAATGAATGCAGCACATGGTCTCTGCATCATGTAAATTAGAACTCACGGTGTCACAGCTTGGCTGTAAATGGCTAAAAAGTTGCAAATATTACAGTTTAAAGAAATAATATGGGAGTTATGCAACCATTCATTATCAAATGGCTTTCAGTGGCACCTCTAGTACACCTGTCTTCTCAAGATCTGCTATAGTAGATAAGTTAAATTCAGTCATGTCATGAAAAAGGCTACCAAGTTTGATTCAGTAAAAGTGCAGTATCTTAGCTTAACATACTTGGTTTTATTTTTCCTTTTCTGTAGGCTAAATTTGATTCTGAAATGCCCTGTGAAACTGTTAGCAAGATTCATTTGGTAGATCTTGCTGGAAGTGAGAGAGCAGATGCCACTGGTGCCACAGGGGTTAGATTAAAGGAAGGAGGGAACATTAACAAATCTCTAGTTACTCTGGGAAATGTAATTTCTGCCTTAGGTAAGTCTCTGGTTTTTGTGCTTGTCTGTCTTGAGGTGGTTTTAGTTATTAAATACCTATATTTACTTGAACAAATTACCTTTATTTACTTACACAAATTACGGCCTAACACATTTTTAAAAATGAATGAAAAGACCTAATTTTATTTTTTTTCCTACCTCTTCATCACAGCTGATTTATCTCAGGATGCAACAAATCCTCTTTCAAAGAAGAAACAAGTATTTGTGCCTTACAGGGACTCGGTGTTGACTTGGCTATTAAAAGATAGCCTAGGAGGAAACTCCAAAACTATCATGATTGCTAGTAAGTGTTTTAAATTTACTTTTTTTTAAAATTCTGAATAGTTCATGCCTAATAGGAGTGGATATAAATATTTAGATTCCAGATGTTTTGTTAAGGCAGAGCATGGTTTACACATGTTAGTGATTTCTTTCCTTCTGAGTTTTCTAGTAACATTCTGTCTTTTACTTACACTCTGCACAGTGTAATTAAAGCTTTGTGCATCTGGTCTATACTGGTGTGTGAATCAGTTGCTGTTCCAAACTCTTGCTTTTTGTTGCATTAGTAGCAACCTGGTCTCTTTTGACATCCTTTGGGCAAGGCAGTTACTTTTATCTAACCTTCTAAAAGCACACAACATTTTAACTTCTTGTCTAAATTTAATTATGATCAGTTGTCTTGAAAACTCATGGTTTCTTTTTTGCCCATAGGAGGGTCTGCAAGGATTATGCGGTTTAACACCCCACCTATGCTATATGTATTGCAACAAATTTGTATGTCAACAAATTGGAATGGGAATTCCATTCCCAAAAAAACCAAAATGAAGCCAGGATGATGTTTAAGGGGAGGTGAAGATTTGGATGTTGGAAATCATAGAATGGTTTGGGTTGGAAGGGACTTTAAAGATCATTTAGTGGACAGGGACGCCTTGCACTAGACCAGGTTGCTCAGAGCTCCATCCACTCCAGCCTTATTTTGCTGGTGGGTAGGGTCAGAGACACAGACACCAAATTAAGAAACAGTGTAATTTATCATAATGTAAAACTGTAAACAATCACAAAAGGATAAACTAAGCAAAGCATGTAATAATTAGCAAAGAATTACAAAAAGATAAGCTAAGAAGTGCACCTGATCATTACTATGAAAGAATGCCTTTAGTGGTTAAGAAAGATACAGGACCAGGTTACTCTAGAAAAGATACATTGTCCTAGTGTGAGACACATCAGCTGTGAGGAAAGGCTGTCAAAGGAAGGACTGGAGAGCCACACCTGGTAGTTGGGAACTCCTGTGCTGTGTCCGCCTCAGGACAGGATGCTCCAACCTTGCTGTGACAGTGGCCCAGTTTTTATATTGTTAAAAACAAGCTGACATAATTTCTTATTTCATTTTCCTGTTGGCTTTTTCCCAAAGCCTGGCATGGACTCAAGGAGGAACCAAGGGAGTTGTCTTTGATTGATATACCCCCCAAATTAGGCTAAATGTTGCTTTATCCAGTTTCTAGATATGTAAAGGTAAATACATGATTTGCCAATAAATGAACATATATACAACAATATTCTCTTAATCACCAAATATATATGTAACATTTGGTTGGAAGGTTCATCTGTATGTCAGATTTGGCTCAGGGCCTGTTGTTCAGGCCTTGGTACTTCACTGTTGCAGTGTCTCAGCACCTTCTGGGTGAAGAATTTTGTCCGAGTATCTAATCTAAATCTCTCCACTTTTAGCTTAAAACCATTTGCCAGCCCAGGATGCAGCAGGCTTTCTGGGCCTTGAGCACAGGCTGCTGGTTCACGTTCACCCGCCAGAAAGAACCCCTAAGTTCTTTCCTGAAGGGCTGCTCACAGTGAGTTCTTCTCCCAGTCTGTACTTGCATGTGGGATTGCCCCAACCCAGGTCCAGCACCATGCACTTGGACTTACTGACCCTCATTGTATCCCTGTGGGCCCACTTGTCAAGTTTTTTCAGGTATCACTGGATGTGAGAGAAGAGCAGCTCTGAAATTTCTCTCACTCTTTCCTGCCCAAATGAAATATAGTTTTAACTGGTGCAGTCCCCTTTTGGGAATGTTGGATAGCAGAAGTGAGGGAATAAAATGTATGAGATCAAGTTCTGGTTCTTCAGAACTACTCACGTTCTCCGGATAGCTGTTCCTTTGTTGCAGGATTTTAGGGATGTTTTTGGAATCCATGCCACTTGTTTTCCTCAGGAGAATCATAGTAGTGCCAATAGATGATTGTGGACAAGACTCTGCTTTGGTTTTCTGACTCTAAGTAAAGCTGTGCTGGCAACTTTCTTCTTACTGCTTTCTTGCACTTCCATGGTTGAGTAAATTGGTTTTTTTTGACAAAGTAATTGGGAAGAGAAGTTTTAGAAACACAGTGAGCTTTCAGTGCCTATACTAATGATTACAGTACCCAGCTTCTTTTTCAGCTACTTCCTCATCTATTAGTGATGCTTCTGCTAGGCAGAGCCCTGATGGTTGATCTTTTCCCAAACAGTAGAGTTACTGTTGTAGGTGTTGTGGTAGAATTCCCTAACAGCCCAACAAACTGTCTGGATTTGTCCTGCCTTTTCTACAATTAAGCACAAAAAAATGCAGGAAGATCACTTTAAACTGTAGGAAAGGCTGTAGAAAATCATGTCTGATTTTGATTTGTCATATTTCTGTAACATATTGTAACATCCTTCCAGAAAGAGAATAATTGAGTAGTGAAGAGGAGACAGTAGATAAAGCAGGGAAGTGAGTGTGAGCTAGGGAAAGTATAGACTGTTTCCAAGTGCATCTCCTGTAGCTCAGGGTCTGTGCCACAAAGAAAGTATTTATTGTTTTTGACAGAATGAGAAAGAACAGATTATTTTAGTTGCCTAATTAGTTTTTCAGGTGTTTTCATTGTCTGATTGTCTGGGTCTCTTGTTCAGTTTGATCATTAAGATTGCTGGATGATTTTCTCTTCTGTGTTTCCACTCATCTATTTGGATGCCTCAATTATATTTTTAATTTGGAACATCATATGCATTGTTAGAAAAATTAAAGGAAGGATAGCATTAGCACTTGCATTTAAATGGCATTGTTTTTCCTGGTTAGGTTGCTTGAAAAATAATACTGACTTCTCATGATGCATCAGATAGCTGACAGTTCTGTGAGCTGCCAGATGCCTGCAGCTCAGGAGAACAGCTAGGTTTGTAAATTATAGAAGCTCTTCTCTTGTTTTGGTTCTCCTGTCTGGTTATTTTTTGTTTTAAGGCTGTTCAATTTCCTTACTGTGTTTTACCTGGAATGTCTTGTTTTTTCAATGATTACATCGATACTTAAAAAATATTCACTGTTTTCCCAACTGTTCTTGTAAAAAATAGCAAGAAAGCCTATGAAGTATTCATATGGATATTTATGTTTACCAGTGAAATGTAAATGTTAAATAGATTGACAGCAGGATTTCTTTGCAACACTTGGTTGTTAGACCTGATTATCCTGATACACTTTTCTCATACAGTGTTTACTTATGCAAAGTTATAGTAACGTGAAAGTGGAGTTAGGTGAAGAGTTGGAACAAGTTGTATCCATACTGGTAAATAATATATTTCTGTCTCTTCACTGTATCAAATTTATCTGACTTTTAAAATACAAACTAACTTCAGTAAATGAAACTGGTAAATGGTGCTAGATTAAATTCTTCTGATTTCATGTCCTTAGCTATTTCACCTGCTGATGTCAATTATGGAGAAACTTTAAGTACACTTCGCTATGCAAATAGAGCCAAAAACATCATCAACAAGCCTACTATTAATGAGGATCCTAACGTCAAACTTATCCGTGAGCTGAGAGCTGAAATAGCCCGATTGAAAGCCCTGCTTGCTCAAGGGAATCAGGTTAGCTTTACTTGGAATTTATGTGTAATTTTCCTTGAGTTATAACATCTATTTCTAGAATGTAATTATCGTTCATTATATTGATTTGAGTAAACAAGCTCTTTGAGGCTATGAATGAATATTAGTTTCCTGATTGAATCAGTTTCCATATGGCCACCAGATTATCTCTTTTTAACCTAAGGGGGGAAAAATTGTCATCCCAAAGCTTTTAGCTTTCTCATAATATAATCTGAGCTGGATTGCAGTGTGCTGTGGAACAGGTAGCCAACACAGCATAACGGGACTGATCAGGAGCATATCTTCTAGGTATGTCCTGATGGACTGAAGAGGTAC
>PYHW01009533.1:2321107-2340548 GCA_013186435.1 Turdus rufiventris | reverse complement strand
ACAGTTGTAATGCACTGTAAAGTGATTATGTACATTAAGATTTATTGGAATTATTTTTCAGCACCTTTTTCAACCCTCTTTTTCAACTGACAGTGTATTTGGAATGTTTGACAAATTTAGCTAAAGCCATTAAAATGGATTTATTTTCTTAAATGTGAATCCTTGATTTTTTTAGAGATGTAAAAGATCACTTTCTGAGAGAGGCAATATATTTTATATTGTCAGATAATACAGTTGAGAGGACAAACAGGCTTTTGGACAGAAGTCTTTTACCAGGCCACTTCTGCAAATTCCTTCCACTGGATATTGCAGTTGAAATACCAGTGGCAATGATATACAATTCCTATTCATAACTGCTTCTTTTAACATATTTCTCTTCACTTCTGTAGATTTTTAATTGAGTCTCGGTACATGAAAATGTAATAAGTTTGTTCATTTTTCTCCATCTTTTTTTAAGAAAGCTATTTGATAACAAAGGAATGTTTGCTGTTCTTGGTCCTTTTACATTATTTACCCACAGCCCCTGTCTCCTGAGCAGTGATGAGTAACATCAAGTTTAGCTCTCAGTTTTATTAGAATTTGTTTTCTTATGCCTGGCCTTGTGCATTATGATTTTATTTCCCAAGTGTAGCAGTTAGTAGCACTGGTTGTAGTTAAAACATCATCTATTATGGTCAGAAGATTTCTCCTTTGGAATTTTGAGTTTGGACAGAGATTATCCAAATATAATTTGTTTTACCTTAAAAGAGATATTGTTTTTTCATACTATCTGACTAAACAGATACCATTATTAAGTGATGATTATTAGTCTACTAAGTAGTTCGTCCATCTCAGCCTTGGCTTGCTGTTGTCAGAGCATGAAAAAAAGTACTGAATTGGGAACTGGTGCTACTCATCTGCTGTAGTTCTTTCCCTAATAGAGCAGTATTAAAAGGATCCCAGCCACCTGAGGAATGCTGAGTGCAGCAGTCAAAAGTAGATTTCAAAATGAATAATTGTCTGCTTTCAAGTCTTTCTGCCACCTGTGTTCATCTGATGAAGAAATCTCCTTTTTTGCTTGCAGATGTTTTAGCTGCTTGTGATGCCTTTGTAGTGGACTGACCGCTTTTAACTTTGTTTCTGCTAGAGAGTTGTGATCAAGAGATGCCTAATGCTACTGATTGTTTTTTATTTCAATTTTAAACTGATTTTTCCACTTGAAACCAGCTGGGCCATAAGAGAAGCACAACTGGGGACAACTCTTTCTGAGCTCACCACTGATTAAATCAGAGTTGAATAGTTTGGTTGATGCATTTAGAAAGAGGCCCTCCACTGTCTACAGTGTCTAGGAGTAGCCATACTGCCAAATATTTCATTGCCCTCCTCCTTCCAAGTGGGGCCCTGCATTTGTGTATTATTCAGGCCATGCTTGGCTTTAATGCATCACTAGAGCTTGTAGGTGGTTTTCAAATGAAAAGGAGTCAGACAGAATGGGCTGCTTTTGAAATCCTTTCTACAGCTCAGATGTCACTTGTTCAACAGTTCCTCCTGGGCATTTGTTCTGCTTTCCTATTAATTATCTTGTGTCAGGAAGGTGATCTAAATTGAAATCAGTGGAACCTCCTGAAAGAAGAAGAAGAAGAAATATATTGTAAAACCTGTTTCTCCCTAAGGATCACCAGAGAAGTATTAAGAGAGAGAAAATGTAAATTTCTCTTTGGATGTGTCTGTGGGATGGGAAAGAAGCATTCCAACATCAATAGTTTAGATGAACCCCAAATTTATATCTACCTCACAAATGAGCTGTTTCTAATGACAATGTGATAAGAAATACTGGAACCATTTTATTCTGTTGGTGTTTTTAGCAGTATACTTAGGGAGCTTATTGCTGTGTGATTCTGATACCTTTGAATGGTACTGTTGTACACTGGACTTTGCATCTGAAATGGCAGCTGGGCATTAGTCTTGATTCATACAGTCTTAAACGCAGATGGCAGCACAGACTATGGCTGTTGCAACCAGTCAAGAATGTGCATCTAACTATGCATATTCCTCTGCAAAAGTCTTTGCTGGTGTGTTTCTAGTCCTGAAGTCTGTTTTTATTCCTTGGTGGTTGTTGCTTGCTAGTATGCATAGTTCTTCTTCTTCCTCCAATTGGTTCAATAGCATGGGTTACATGTTGATCTGGAGAAAGAAATCCACAGATTTAAAGCAATCTATTGCTTTAGATTAATCTCTACAGAAGTAGAGATTAATGTCTAGGTAAACAGTAAACAGAACTCTAGATAAATGAAACACTTAATTCTCCCATTGCCCTGGAAACATGCAAAAAACAACAAAATAACTTTTAAAATCAATAAATATATTTGCTATGAGCCTAGGATTCTTTTCCCTGTCTATAATTCCCTGACTCATTTATCGTCCAGCTTTAGCAACAAATCAGGTAGGACTCCTGTAGCTAAGAGTCCACTGCTTTCTTGATTCATCCCCAGAATAAAGTATATGAAATGAATTATTTACAGGTAGAAAATACCTTATCATGTAATTAAAGGCTATTTTGTAATGCATATGGAAGAAGAGGTGAATGAAAATAGCTTGTTTCTTTGTCTTCCAGCCAGACCTTTTCCTGGTTTTAGATACCAGCATGAAGAATACTGAGGGTGGAGTTGCTGTCTCCTGATTGGGAGGTACAGTATCTCCTGCTTGGTAGCATAAGTAATGGCAAGAAAAGTCTTGTTCTCTGTCCCAAATGTCAGTGTTGCTCTGTGTAGACTTACTTGCCCTTTGAGGCTAGTGTGTGCTCAGTGTGTTCACACACAGGAGACTCTGAAGCCTCCTCCACTTAGGACAAACCAGATTTGCTCTGGGTGCCTTACTTCTTGAGACAGAATAATAGTTTTCTCTTAGACCGAGGTAGTGGGGACAAAAACCAGCCTGCAGCAGATGCTCCAGCATGGAAAATAGCAGCTTTGATGGTTTAAGTTTTATAAGCCACTGGAAAACAGGATTTTACAGGCTAGTGTCAAGAAAGCCAAAATAGGAACCTCTGCTAACAATTAACCAAATCCTGCAGCTCTATTCAGGGGATTTTTCTCAGATGTCAGAAGTACTTCTGTCTGTACAACAAAGTCTGAATTGTCAAGGAGCAGGCATTTCAGCTTAAGTTGGTCGTTGGAATTCCAGGAATGAAGGACAAATTTCCTGAAAAATAACTTTGAATATGCCAAGGGATGCCACCACAACAGTAGGGTTTCTGTGTATTAGTAGCCAGCTGCATATCAGCAGTGAGCTCATGTCCGAGAGGGAAAGAGAAATAAGAAAAAATGGGAAAGGTAAGGTAACCACATGAGACTTAGAACTGTTCCTGTAATTTCTTTATTCTTTACAGGAAGTGCATCATTAATTTTCCATCATTTTAGATTCACTGTCTTAGCAGTTGCTCATTTAAGCAGTTCTACATTTTGCATCTGCCTTTTTGACTGCCATTGATTGCAGGGAGCTATTGATGCCTCTCTGGGCTGCTGCAGGAGCACCTGCATTTTCACAGTAAGCTGCTCACACAAAACTGCAGTTCTCTGATCTTGCTTTTTGCAGACTCTTTAATTGGCATTTCTTGCTTGATGAGGGTGCTACGATCAAATGCTCTGGGAAATGGGGGAAAACTGCTTAGGAGGTTTCTGCAGTGGTGGTTTCCTTAGTGGTTTTGGATAGTAGAGACTTCATCTCAGAGGAATGGAGTGTCTTACTTCTACTAAACCTTTTATTTTAAATGCACTGAAACCAGTACAGTCAACAGTGTAGTGTTAATTCTTTGTTCCATTATCTAGAAGACACAGTAAGAGTTTGTGCCTTATCCATCATCTATATGCACAATGAAATTAATATCCCCTTTCATAACTGATGGCTATATAAATAATTTTTTGCCTATAAAGGAAGAGCATTATTTTTAATTTTCAAAAATGGTGTTTAATTGAAGTCCCAGGATAGTCCCAAATGTAACTTTGACATGCACAAATTATAAAGCTCACACCTCCACTGATGACATGTTCCATATCTCCTCCTCTCTGCATTGCCTCCCAAATAGCATGTACTACTTTTGAGGCTAGTGATTCAAAATTTGTTTGTTATTCCAGAAGCCATACCTGTGTCTAACTGAAATAAAACATGGGATAGAAATTTGATATTGTATATGCAGCTTTATAAAAAATAAAAGCGTTTAAAACAGACACCCACTAAGAACTGGAACAGTTTCACTGATACAATATAGAGCAAAAGAGCTTTTCCTGCTTTAATGTGTAGGCTGTCACATCAGTGAGAATCTCAGACATTTCAGATTTGTTTTCTTGGAACACTTTTTCACTTTTTGTTTTTTTTTTTAAACCCTGGAATTGTCAGTCACAATTTGACACAATCGAATTTTTTTCAGCTGTTAGTGTTTTGTCTTATCTGATCTGTTTATGATAAGTATTTGTGAGGGAGTCAGCCTATAGAACAAGGGTGTTCATGTAACCTGTTTTCATCCAAAACATAGCAAGCTAAATACTCAGCTGTGCTTATTCCTTCACCTTTTGAGGAAATATTGCTAGTAAGCCCAAACGAGATTTCCATTTGTGAAATATTTTTTTACTCCTCTCCTACCTCTTGTTCTTCTTGTCCATACAGTAAATCTTTTCTCATACTTTGAAGTGAAATTTCCTTCTTCCTCTTTTAGTTCTTTGAGCAATATTATTATTATGCATAGAGAAATCTGTTTCCATTTTCAACTTTTGTATCAATAACTTCCCTAATGCTGGTATTTCTAGTGTTTCTTGACATCCATTTGTAGTATTTTCTTATATTAGGTCACTATGTGTATGCTAGTTGTCTGGAGAACTATTGATGAAGTGTCTGTCTATCTTCTGGATGGCAATGCAGCATTCAAAATTAAGGAGTGGGTCTGTGTCATCTCTTTGGCCTTTGGTAGTTTAAGCCCTCAGTGCAAGCATGAAAAGCTCTTGTCCACAAAAATCACAGATGCATTACCTGGAGTGCAACAAAATAATAATTACACACTAGAGAGACACACTGAAAAATTATTTCAGAGTTGAACAACTCTGGGTGCCTGGTGGTATTCCACAAATAAAGCACACCAGCTGTCAGAACTTGTTACTATTTTCACATTTTAACAAACAAAGGAATTAGTGTACATTGGTACAAGTCACCTAGTTCTGGTATTAATTGGTATTCCCTCTTCTGTTGATTAATGATTCTCTCACTTCCCATGTGAACCAGTCTGCATGCACAGGCCTTATCTTTAGGGTCTGTGGATGTCTAGGGTTGGTGGTTGTGATCTGCCCCTGCTGAAATAACTTTTTACCCAGTCAAAGCTGATTTCGGCACAACTGGTGAGTTGGTTTATTAGTTTCTTTCTTATCTTGCAGTTTCTGCCATTTTGTCCTTGTGACCCATAAATTTTGCGTTCTCTGGGCCCACTATAAGTGGTACATCCTTCTTCCCAAGGTTTGTTAACTTCTCCCTAAGTCTGAGATCACTGAAGCATGTCAGCCCTAAACCTTAACTAGGCAATTTTACCAATGAGAACTTTTATTTTCTAACACCTGGACATCATTTAGAGCTTGTTTGCTGCTCTCTGATTTATAGGTTAAATCTCCCTTCTTATTGATTAGGCTCGAAAGTGTAACAAACATTAAACATTAAAGGACATACTTGCTTAAGAAAATTTTACACATTCCACATTTTGCAACACTCTGAACATATCTGTATTATTTCCAGATTTTTTTCTCTGACTCTTGTAGGTTTTTCCAATTGGTCCTTAGAAAGATTGCTTTATTGTGCAGAATTTTTTTTTTTCTGGTACACTTACACTCTGAGTATGAAAATATTACTGAGGCATAGTATGGAGTATACTGTTAAGTTACTAATGTAACTTAATATCCTTCTTTTTCCACTACAGTCTTCCCAGAAGGATATAAAAATATCTTATTGGCAGTGATTGACTCATCCAATAAGAGTTAAAGAGAGTGCAGATTCAGTTTTATTTCTTGGAGGGTAATGGGCTGAAGATATTTTAGGTGTTTAATTCCCATTTGTTTTGAAGTGGATTTGGCTGTATGAATATCTTAAAAACACAGGGTTTAGGCAGAATTCTATGGACCACTTATTTTTTCTTTCCCCAAGCACAACTTCCTTCTCTATGAAAGAATCTCATTGTTTTGCAGGAACTTTTTCAGCAAAAGATTTGTGCTTTCAGGCAACTTCTGGCCTAGTAATAATTCATCCATGAATACCATTTGCATGTCTGGAGATTTTGCCCTTATGTAAATACAAAAAACGTAATTAGAACTAATAAATCTACAATGGACCAGACAAGAACTTAATCATCTTCAAAATGTCAGCTTCTATAGGACTTTTGGTTAAATATTCACATTTAATTTCTTTCAAAGTCCTATTTGCAAGATCTGGATACTTAGTGGGGTAGTTTTTACGTGAGACAGGAACTACTGAGAGCTGTTGTAAAAGATGATTTATTGCTTTATGGCATTGTCAGTCTCATGGAAGGGTGAGACATTAAAGGTGTTAGATCCAACAGCATAACATCAGAAGCCCATCTAATTTTCAGTTACGGGGCCTTATATAAGTTTTTTAGCCAATCAAATACTTCTATGAACTTTGCTAGTGTTTTCTTACACCATTCATTAACTGCTTTGTCTTTCGTGACTTTACCACAATGTATCATTTTTCAGCCAATCATATACCTATATATATATCATGTACAATCAACTTCATAAACTTACACTGATATATCTTAAAGTTCTAGCTAACTTTATAACAGGTTCTCTTGCTAAACTATAAAAACTATCTTGCTTAACCAATTGCTCTGCTTATGTAATACATATGTCTGTTTGCTTAAAACATATTTCTACTTAAACTACAAACTTGCATTCTTGTTTCATGTCTGTTTCACTTTAATATTCTAATTCTCCAAGCCTTTTCCTAGGTCTTAGGTCAAACACTGTTATCCATCTCTATCTCTGAGCCTGTATTCACAAGGCCTTGGGAGCTTTCTGTGCCTGCATTTCCCACAGACAAACCGTTGCTGAAGGATTTCTTCTGAATGTGTTTAATTCAATTATCAGATTTTCTCTATGGTACCTGAACACACATCGCTCTAAACCCTTGACTGTCAAAGGTTGCAATTTTATTTTTGTTTTCAAATGTTTTTCATTGCTCTTTGTTCTTATTTTGTTGTTGTGTCCACAGAGCATAAAGAAACAAATCTGAGATGGGTTATATTTCAGAACATAAGAACAGTGTATCAACTTCTTCATAGAAATCCAAAAGTGCTCAGATCTTTGATTATCTGAAGAAGCAGTTTGATGCTATGAGGAGTGAAATTGGTTTATTACCTGCCCTTGGAAGCTTCTTTGCATCCTCCTTCATTTGCATTCCTGTGCTCAGGCAACAGTATCAAAGCCTTATATTTTTGACTGGATAATGGCAGGGTCAGCGCCAGGATTTGACAAGGTGATGGATGGAACTCTGAGCAACAGGGTCTAGTTGAGGGTGTCCTGTGAGGGTCCCTTTCAACCCACATGCTTCCATGATAGTACGCCAAAAAAGCTGCTGATGTGACTCATGAAAAGAACATATTTGAATCTTCTGAAAAGCGATGATTTGTCTGTCTTGTTTTTTTCCAGTTGAATGTGGTGATGTTTGGTTTCAAGAAGAATTTCTGGTCAAGGGAAACAATTCAAAATCCCATCTTCCAGGCATCATACAAAGATAAACTATACAGAAACTTAAAAAAACCCGATTGTACATTATGTTTACCATGAAGGAATAGCGTGCCCCTAGTTGTCTGGGTTGTTTGCCTTTCTTTTTTTGTTTGCTTGTTAGCATTTTTTGTGTGTGATTTTTCTGTTGGGTTGGATTTTTTTCCCCCCCAGTGAAATCCACCTGTCATTTGTGTTTCTGTGGTAACAGCTTTTTGATGAGAACTGGGAAAACCAGACTTTGAAATATTGGTATGTCAATTGATCTGCAGAATTTATTAATTTACTAGTTATGTGCTACAGGGATAATTTGAATTTGGGGAAAACAGTGAATCTTATACTCAGGCCGACTGTCACATAACCAAGAATTATCTGTGCGGAAGACAAGAAGCATATAGTTTCAGTTTTCTGATGTTCATTTGAATTGTTAATTGTCCCTTATAAGAAAGCACAGATCCATTTGTCTTTTTGGTTGCATATCTCAACTTTGTAAGGAAAGCTTTTTCCATTGAGAAGTGCAACTAATAATGTGGTAAGTGTGAAGCCATGCTTTGGAGAAGCTGAAATGTAGATGTTTGAAGTGCCTAGCTGGTTTACAGAAGTCTGCCTGCCATTTTCCTCTGTCACCAGTCTTTAATTATGTGATCACCTTGCTCTACCTTATTATTTCTTTCTCAGGTTTCAGTCAGTGGAAAGATGGCTGCAAAATTCAGCATGGACTTATGGAAGGAAGGAGGCCATGGTCTGATTGACCTTGATGGGTTCCAGTGTTACAGTCTTATATAGGGAACATAATAGAAAGGCAAAGGAAGATTTTAAGGTTAAGATTCTGTTAGCCCATGGAAATTGTATCTTAATGTATCCCCAAACCAGGGAAATTTGAGAAGGTTTGCTCCTGAGGAATTTTCTTTTGGCCGTTTTCCTTTAAATTTGCTAGTCTCTTAAGACCTAAATTGATTAGCTGAATTTAAACAGCCATTAATACTCTTAATTGAAATATGCCTGGGAGACAATTTGGTTATATTTCATTTTATGTTTAAATCTCTGTAGTTTTGTCTAAGTATAAGCTGCTTTACACAGTAAATCTAAAAGTTTTATCTATGAATAAAACAACATATTTAAAAGTTAAATACCATAGATTACTTTTGGTAAACCAATATCAAAGTTTGTCCTGGTTTCAACAAGTAGCTTTTGTTTACCAGCGATCTTGTTGGTCTTAATGCGCCTGTCACCTTGTTTCCATTAGGAAAGGTTGTTTTGTACATGTTAAATTTGAGATTATTTCTGTGTCACAAAGTCCTTTTTTGGCAGCATTTTTGAAAGAGATTTTTCATGTGCTCCTGATAGTTTACAATGATGAAGCATTTAAATGGATATTTCAAACATCTTTTTGTTCAAATGATTAGATTTAGACTCATTGTGAGGTCTTCTTTAACTTCTGAAATTATGGAACTTGGTGGCCTCTGTGCCTCAAAGCTTAGGAATGAAAGAGGGGATCTGCTCTCCATCTGTTATGGATGGTGATATTCACTTGCCAATCATTATAACTCATTAGAAAGCGCTCTATTTTACACTATATCAGTGCATTAATCCTTTATATTGAGGTAATTTACATAGTGGAATGAATCACCTCCAGTATATCTAGAGTTTTGAGGTACAGTAGTACCTGTCAGGAGTCACTGAGAATTCAGGTGAAAGGCAAGGCTGCCATGATAGACAGCATTTGGACATTCATGTTTTCAAATCTCAGTAAAGTTTTAAAAATAACATAAAGCTTTTTCACTGAAAAAAAAAACCAAAAAAACTTGCCTTATTTCTTACACTATGCAAATATAACAAATGCCATACCTTCTTTGGAGAACATGACTTCCTCTTTTATTGTTTTAGATTAGCAAACAAAAAGTATTTCCCTGAAGGTTTTTGTCAGAAAGCAAAAAAGGTGACAGCTATACAAGTTAAGGTTCAGATCAGTTAGCAAAATGCAATTGTCACTGGTTGCTTCTTGAGCTTTGGGTAGTTTGCTTTGGATTTTTTTCCCTGAAAGTACAGCAGATTTGCATCTTTCAAGGAGGCCTTATTTTCTGTTGGTGTTGACAAAGCTGTGCTAGTTCCTTTTCATTGACTCAATAGGCCCTAAATTTTAAAAATACTCAAATGTGATAAGACTGCAATCTGCCCAGAATGCCATAATGTATTGTAGACTAGATCACGTATTACAGTGCAAGAGATTCCTCCCTTGTGAATTTTTTTATATTCAGTTTTTGCCAAACATACAAAAAAAAAGTGATGGGAACTTTATCCTTCAGTCAATATTTGGGATGTCTGTCTTGGCTATGAAATACGATTTCACTATTCTTTTTTTTTTAATTAGATATAATTCTTTTGACCTTGATATTAGGAGCTGATGCCAGATTAGATATCTCAGTACAGATTTTATTTAAGCTTTTATTTAATTTATTTTTAAAGGACACTTCCCTTTGATTCATATGGTACCTATTTCCTGTGGCTATATTTCTGGATTTATATTCTTGTCATCTTGTCCTTTCCCCTTATTTTGTGTTTATCCTCTTTTTCAACCTACCTTTTTAAAGAAGTGCTGTGATCTTGTTAGGCATCTGCACAGTAATTTCACGACCATAAGGCGCACCAGACTATAAGGCGCACCCCCCGAGAGTCGCAACTTTGTAGCTCAGATAAGGCGCACCAGACTATAAGGCGCACTATTTTTTTGCAGTGAGGAGCCGTGCAGCGCACAACAAAGTAGTGAATTACTGGCAGGTTCTCAATTTGCAAAGTTTTTCGCTGCTTTTTCACCACTTTTTCGCGGCAATTTTTTGCCGCCTTTTGCTGCTATTTTTCGCTGCTTTTTCGCCGCTTTGTGCGGCGATTTTTCAACGCTTTTCGGCCGCTTTTCACGGCGATTTTTCGCCCTTTTTTGGCGACTTTTTCGCCGCAATTTTTCACCGCTTTTTCGCCGCGATTTTTCGCCGCTTTTTTGGTGGCTTTTCGCTGCGATTTTTTGCCCTTTTTCAGCGGCTTTTCACCGCGATTTTTCGAGGCCTTTTTGCAGCGATTTTTCGCCACTTTTTCACAGCGCATTTTCGACGCTTTTTCGACGCTTTTCTGCGGCTCTTTCTCACCGCTTCTCGGCGCTTTCCCGCGGCGCTTCTTGGCTCTTCCCCGCGGCCGCGCCACTTCCCCCTGCTTCTCCCTGCCTGGCGACCGTGCCGGTTCCCAGTTTCCCACGTCTGGCGGCCGCGGCTCCCAACTGCCCCCACACGGCTGCAGCTCCCACGGGTCCTGGCTCAGTTTGCAGACCGCACTTCCGGGTTTGCAATTTTCTGAACTTTGTTGATCAGATAAGGCGCACCAGACTATAAGGCACACTTCTGGGTTTGAGGGAAAATTTTAGTCAAAAGGGTGTGCCTTATAGTCGTGAAATTACTGTGCATGTGATTCATTGTTGTCTATATTTGAAATTGAGGTCATTGTACTGCAATTACAGCTGAATCATTTGGTGTCCTCTTATGTTGTCCTTTAAAGCAGTTTAATTACTGTACTGGGCTATTGCAAGTTAGAATGATTTGTTCATTTTTACTTCATTATTAAAATTGTGAAATGAACTGTGGTTTCATTACATTTAATATAAAGACAAGGGCATTTCCTGTGTATCTTCTGGCTTTCAATCCTTTTACTAGAAATTAAATTTAGAGAATTCAAGCTAATTGACAGTATACTCTGTATAATTTTGCAATTTTTATATCTGTATTTTTTATGCTTATCTTGTATAGTATTAATGATAGAATTGGAGTTTATTTTTACATGAGATCTATTTCACTGGAATTAGAATAAAGGGAAGACATTTTCTTAGGAAAAGTTCAGTTTCCCCAGCTGAGTTTACCTGCTTTACAAAAGAATAGTAACAAAAATCCTGGTCACTTTATGATGGACAACCAGTTGCTAATGCTATTTATGCCAGCTTAATGCACCAATTATTTTATGCTTTGGGTACACAAAATCAAACTGATAGTTTTTAAAGGGCACTTTATCCTGTCTTTTTGTAACATCCTCAAATGTTTGTCTTGAGATGAAATGGAATATATTTTTTATGATTTCTGACCTTTTAATAGGCCTTTAATTTGCATTAAAAGCATCACCTAAGTGACAGCTCATATTTTCTTTAACTGACCTAGTACAACCTAGCACATAATGTCTGGGAAAGAAGGTAAGGTGATTATACCTTCACCAGTTTCCAGAAAATTAGTTATAAATTCTGTTCTCAAAATAAAACAAATGAAAAATAATTTGCTAAAATATTACCCTGTGGAACTAAGTATTTAAAGCTAAATGCAAATGTTAAATTCAGAACTGTTACTCTGACTTATGTTTGTTATGCTGAAGTAAATCGTAGAAGGAGTCAAAAACTTGACTGATACTGACTGCCTTCTGAACAGCTTAAATTTGCTGGGCTAGTGAGGAAAATTTAATTTGCTTTTCTTGAGAAGACTTCTTTGAAATGGTGTCTTTTTTTCTGCCATGTCTTTCAAAATCATAACTCCGTGTAAATCTCTTGGGTTTTAAATAGTAATTTCCTATTTAATGAGTATCATGTTGTCTGTAGTCTGTAACTTTTTCTGGAGTTGACTGATCCTGGTTTTTCTAGTTGGTGTGTGCTGGATCTAGTTCTATGTTATCGTGATCCCTGCTAGGAACAGCATGGGACTGGTTCTCATTTTGGTGGATATTGATAGAACATTTGACCCTCAGATGTATAGGAAACTATTTCCTTATTTATGTAGGGTAGAAGTAAGGATAAAAATATAATAAAAATATAATAAAAATACATATACAGAGGATGTGTTGAAAGCAGTGGTACTGTTGTAGTTGTAGGGGTTTTGGGGAGGTGGCCCTGGAGTACCTTTTTGGGGTCAGCCATGTTTAATAATTTCTTTAAATGTGTCAGCTGGTGAAGTTTGCTGTATTAAAGCTAATTTTTCTAGCAGAGCATCTGAGAGAGGATTGGGTAGGTCTAAGGATAACAGAAGAGTCATTGATGGAAAATAGTTTGCAATATGAAGGAGTTAATACACTGGAAGTGGAGACTTTACTGTCACAAGATAGTATGTCTGCATGAAAGACACATGAATCTGCAAGGATCAGATAGATATTGTATGCAGTTAGTGAAAAAGAGAGGTGTACATGATACTGGCAAAATTGTATACACACTGGGAACATGGTGTGGAAGTTGGCAAAGAAGAAAAGCTTGAGAAAGGATGTGCTAAGTGCTGGGATATGGTGAGCCTCATCATCTCCTGGGGAGAAATGCTTGGAGTTTGGCATAGTTGTAACCACAATAAGGAGAATAGGTACCACTGCTGGCAGTATCAGTGAATAAAGGCTGGAGAAGGAAAATTATTATTTCAGCTAAATGTTGATAGTGATGTAAAGTTCATCAGTATAAACTGGCTATTACCAAATTCAGACCAAATGTTTGAAATAATTTTACATTATATAATGGATGAGAGCCTGAGTGTAATCTATAAAATTACTTGTTATGGTGTTTGGGCACAGTACTTGTGACACAGGAGGTCACTTTTCAGCTGATTCTCCTCAGGTAGGAAGAATGTTACTAGTGTTTCAAGCAGAGGAAGAAATTCCTCAAGTTTTCTTTAATTACAGAAACAATCAAATCAGCTTTCTTGTGTTTTGTGGGGCTTACTGGCAGATTTACTAATTTTTTGCTACATTTGCCTCTTAATACTGTGAATGCAACTTCAGTAGTTGACTGTCATCTTTATAAATACAATAATTAGCCTGCAATGCAGTAGAAAATTCAGGGGCGTATTCAATCTGTTTAAGTAGCATTTTGAGAAGAATTATATCTAGAATTATTCAGATAATTTATGTAAATATAAACAGAGGTTCTGTCTGCAGTGTATTCCTCTTATATCCTGCTATTTTTAATCCATTCAAAGCCTGCATTAGGACTCTACCACTCAAATGATGGGAATAAGCTCCATGTGGGTGAGTTATGGTTTATTCAGCTGCACTCAATTTTAGAGTATAAACCAGGACAAACAGATAGCAGTCCTTCTCCAGAAAATACCCTGTGCTTTCTGTGTCAGTGATTATTGAAGTTAGGGAACCCCAGGCAATGGATACCCTGTGCCTTTGTCCACAAGTACTCTTCTCCTTTTCTGGCCTTTTTTCCAGGAAATTTCTTGCAGCCATGTCAGTTTTTGGTGTCTGCGGTGTCCTTGTATTTAACAATAAGGGGTTGTTTTTTCGTTTTGAACTCCTGACGATCAATTTTCTTTTCTACTTCCTCATATAAGAAACATCAAGTGAGCACTGCTTGTTTGGGAATTTCTTCCCTTGGGTTTTTTTGCATATTCATCACAGTCCTGCCTACCAATTGTCTGAGGCTTACCCCACACCCTGTTAGCTCATTAGCAGGGAAAGGCTGAGACAACAGCATGAACTAGGGTAAAAGATACAAAAGAGGCTCTTTTCTCCCTGGGGCTTCCTACATTTATTTCTTCGTGGTGTCCAGGAGGCAAAAGAGGAAGATCCCCAAGGACAGGGATCTTTTGTAGGGTCAGGAAGAGGCGGGGGGAATTGCCATCCTGCCAATAGGACAAGGCAGAGGAGTTAGGTTGCATGCCAGAGAGGGTTTGTTGTCACCCACCACTTCTGCCCAGTAGAATTCAGGTGATTTTCCATCTACTGTGACTTCCTTTGGAACGGGAATGGCCTGGGTGAGGATTTGCCCCTCAGTCAGGTAAAATGGTGGTTGAGGGCAGCATACCAAGAGAATGAGGCAGGAGATGCTTCCCTTCATGGTCATGGGAGGCACCTCAGTCTCCAGGGGTGTGTGTGCTGTGTCCCCAATAACAAAATACTCACTGTCCAATTCCATATGCAATAATGTCACATCCAGTGACGTGGTAGGCAGGTCTACTGTAATAACTGTCCAATCTGCTGACCTAAATGAAAACCTTTTATAGTTATAAGCCTGAAACTACCACAAGGCTACCAAACCTTGTTAATTGAACATTTGACATTTATGTTGTCTTAGATCCCCACACCCTTTGTCCCATCCTCCCCCTTAGTTTTGAAGAGAGAGGCTTTTGCCAGTGTGGAACCCGCTGTATTGATATCTTTGAGCATTATTGTATCAAGGGCATGCACGCGCTGTAAACCTAGTTTTTTTGTTTGTTGGTTTTCTGTTTCTGGTTGTGTGGACAGTCTCTGGTGAAATGTCCTGGCTTCTTGCACTGGAAGCAGGCGATCTGCTGCAGCTGTTGTGGTGGCACCGGTTGCTTCCTTGGTCCTGGTGTTACAGCTGCTGTAGACTTTGGTTGTGCCGGTCCTGGGTTCCTCTCTGGTGTACTGAACAGTTCTGCTTTTCTGGCACAGGCTTCAGTCATCTGCGATAGACTAGGTGGTGGCTCAAGGGGAAGGATAAGTATAACCCTGCGGCAGACTTCATTAGCATTCCTCTGAGCCATCTTATTGATCAATTCAGCTTGTACCACTGAGTCTGGCACCTGTCTTTCCACCTGCATGCGAAGTTGATCATCAAATTGCAAGAACTTCTCGGAGGAAAACTGTTTAATATTAACATATCTACCTTTAACTTCAACAGTAGGGAGCTGGTTGAAGGCCTTTTCTGCAACATTACAGGTCTTACCCAAAACAAACTTGGTTAATATCCATGTTTGTTTTTCTGGGCAATGCCATTTGCCTTCTCCACATAAATGTTCATGTATAATATCACTATCATCCTCATCTTTTGCACTATTAGGGCTTTGTTGCAGCTCTTGCAGAAGCACTCTTAAAGATCTTTTCCACATGCTTTCCCATAGATCATACTCTGAGGGAGTTAACAGACATCTGAACAAGTCCTTAATATCATTGGGTACCATCTCTTTTGAATTAAATGTTGCTCTCATCATACCCTTAAATATGTCACTGCTTCTGCCAAACTCTTTTTGGACCTTACAAATTTCCTTTTAATCTTGACAGGACAAAGGCTGATAACTTCCCCTTCCATTTCTCCTTCCAAGATAAACCACTGGAGCTGCTGATGGTATATAATCATCTTCCAGGTTTTGACTTCCAGGGCTGGGCACCCACCAGGCCTGGGAGGCTGTCCACCCTCTCCCACCGCGGGGACACCGTCTGCCCCGCAAAGGCTGTGAGCTGGACCCTACCCATCCCCATCCCCACCATCACTGAACCCTGCAAGGGCTCCAACCTCCCCCTAGCTCCCATAATAGCTTGTAAGGCAGGCATGTGTAACTTGAGCCGGAGCAGGGGAGGGGTAGCCATGGGAATCAGTGTTGGAACTCATGGGGGCAGGGTTGCAGGGTGATGTCATGCAGGGCAGACTCTTGGAGGAGGGATGGGGCAGGGTGGCCGAGGGCAGGAATACATTATGGGACGGGAATGGGTTGGGGGCTGGGACCAGAGGGAAGAAGGGGTTATGGGATGAGGGAGGAAACATGTGGCTGCCACCATATTGGACCCCCACCACACGGTCTACAGCCCCCCGGGGGCAAGCCACATGACCAGTGCCATCTTGGATCTTGCCCCTGGCCCCTTCAAGGCTTAGCCACGTGGCCGATGCCCTAAGAGGAAGAAAAGTCACGTTTATAGTTTTCTGAACTCTGCTCTGAAGGGAAAACAATAGGGAGAGAAGGATACAAGGAAAAACAGCTGACAATTTGTGAAAAATCATTAGAGCCAGGTACTGGGGAGGACTTGGAGGCCCAGAGCAACTATGGTCTAGCCAGGCACTGTGCAGATCCTGGGGTAACCCACGAGTCCCCTCCAGCTCTAGGTTAGAAGGTTTTGGAGAAAGGGAAGGGGAATCCAGGGTGCTTTGCTGCTGCTGTCTGTTGTTTTCTGTTTGAAGCAAAAGTTTCTGAATTTGTAAGAATATCGGGAGGAATACAGAGGCTTTTTCATCTCCATTTTCCACTTTTAATGTTAATAAATCTCCAATTTTATCCCAAAATAGAACCAAATTTATATCTTCCAAATTAAGATCTGATTTTTCAACAGACAACCAGCTAGCAAAATGTACTACTCTTTTCTTAGAGATGATAACATCTCCAGAATTTATGATTTCCCTAACCTGCTTTTAAAATGGCCCAGCCGCGTCACCACCTGCCGCGCTGCCTGCGCGCCCCGTGCCCATGCGTCTGCTGAGCCCTGTGCGCCAGTGCGGCCTTGGGCCTCCCGCGCACGCGCCAAGCTGGCCCGCCCAGCACCTGCTGTCACGTAGGCAAACACGTGTCACCTCCCACCACAGAGGGAGATGCACATGTTTCACTGCGTGGAGTTCCAAGGACCTGCCCTGCCTGAACCGGGGCTGTACTCACCCTTCTCCAGCGGGTGCTGGTGGCTGTGGAAAGTGTGGGATAGGTCCCCATTCAGAAATCGCTTGCTCTGGGCTGGGCGAGGTACTGAATTCATCCCTTTAAGCTGAAACTATGCTGAAAGCAGGGGTTTTTTGCCTTCAGGGTAATAGATCTGTTTTGGTCTTACTGAATCCCTATAATAGGACCCACAGCCACGCATGGAGTCTCTGAAGTGAAAAGCCCCACATTGGGACTGCCAATTGCCAGTTGTCTGAGGCTTACCCAGCACCCTGTTAGCTCATTAGCAGGGAAAGCCTAAGACAACAGCATGAACTAGGGTAAAAGATACAAAAGAGGCTCTTTTCTCCCTGGGGGTTCCGGCATTTATTTCTTCATGGTGTGCAGGAGGCAAAAGAGGAAGATTCCTAAGGACAGGGATCTTTTGTAGGGTCAGGAAGAGGCGGTGGGAATTGCCATCCTGCCAATAGGACAAGGCAGAGGATATAGGGTCAGACCATAGGTATTACACAGGTCACAGGAGTCAAGGGCCATACCATTCTTAATACATCTTGGATAGGAAGGAAAACCAATTAAGAATTAAGAAATTCTCTTGTGTGCTGCTTGCATCTATACATTTTATAGAGGACTTAATGTTAGTGCCAGGCCATTGAGTATAGTCAGATGTTTTTGTAAACTCTGGATATAATAGCATATTTTCAATAAAATAAAATGCACCCAAAGCACCTGTTAACATAAGAATTTTGTCATACATAACCTGGTTAAATATTAATGCCAAGACTTTCGCCATTGCACGTTTTTGCACATAATTTTTAAAATTTGATATCATGCGGGGTTTTTTCATAATTTAAATGTAGAAATCTGAACATTGTGCTGGCCAAGTAAATTGTCATGTTTTACAGAACGTGTCTGTACAGTATATTCTCTGGACTGTGTGCCAGGAGCTATCTGTTCAATATTTAAATAAAGGAATTGCATTTTTGCATTGGAAAGTTGAAAAATTGAACTCCCCTGAGAAGTTTTGTTCACTGCAGTGCACTAATCACATGTACTCTTTAATTAGTGCTGGGACAATAGCAGCATAATGTTTTCCTCTACTATTAGATTGGTAAAGGAATGTTAGAAATGCCAAAATTTAATTCGATATCTTGTTGGCCCAAAAAAGTAAAGCTATGTGCTTCTATTTTTGTGAGTGCATTTAAGAGATCTCTTTAAAGACATCCTGTGTGTCACAGTGGTGGTCTTTATAATGGATAGTTGTATATGATGATGGTGAACTTTTCATCTCAAGTCTGCTTGATAGATTTGTTCTTTAACTGCCAGATCATATCTCCTTTTTGAAGTGCCACTGTATCAGTTAATACAGTAAACTTAATACATCAGTACAGAAGAAGTACAGTAGAGAAGAAATGAGTTTTCACAAAAGCTTTTATATCTCTGTATATAAATGTAAATGAGTTTACTGTATCAGGATATTTCTGACAGCTGAGTCAGAGCTGAATTCAAAGAGACAAGAATTTAAATATACAATATAATCTCTTTATTTTAACTTTGATGTAAAGGCATGGTTTTTTAAATTCTGTTTCAGAATTACTGTCTGAGTTTCTACTGTTCAAGTGAGTCCATTTTATCTAGCAGTTCCCAAAGAAGAAAACCTTTTGCTGCTCCTAGCACAGTAGCCATTTGTACCAACCAAAGTGCTCCTTTGTGGATAATACTTAGCTTGCTTGATTTTCCACAGCTTATGAACACATCTTAAATTCTGAGGGAGTATGTATACACTTTTCTGTTCAAGGATAATTTAAGCTAAGAAGCATGTGGGTACATTCAGCTTTCTTCAACTGCATCTTGAGATTTTCATAAATTTTCTGAATTAGTAATTTTTAATAGGGACAGTAACCTTTCATCCTCTTATAATTTGAGTTATGGATGCACCGCTTAATTTTAAGTGACACAGATGGGAGTGAATCAAATAGTAAATTAAACCCCATAATTTCTCTGCCTTGTAATAATTTACAGACCTTAAATTTATTTCAAAAGAGGTCTGTCCCTCTTTTATTCCTATGCTGTCAAGGATGAAAGAGGGGCAGTTTGACTACTTCTTTTGGGCCTTTTCCTTCTCTCACTGTTAGAGAACAAAGTAATAAAGGTTTATTGGTGATTTTTCTGTGATTTCATTTTGGGGCAGACATGCCCAATTTGGCTTTGGGATGCATCCTTGAAGAAGCTTTTGAATTTGGAATTAAATTTTAATCTAAGAAGATAAAAGCTTTTTTACAACCTGTATTAAACTAAAAGATATTA
>PYHW01009533.1:2303367-2320754 GCA_013186435.1 Turdus rufiventris | reverse complement strand
TTTCTTTATTCTTAATTATTTGTGAGCTATTTTTCTCACCCAGTGATAATTTTTTTGTCTCCTGGGATGTTTATTTTTTTTCCTCTGTCAGGGACATTGGCAAATGCTTTGTTGTGCAAAATTTCCTCAAAAAATTTGTGGAAAATATATTCAGCTTTTAATATTCTATCAATTCCATTGGGTTGAAGGTGCTAGCAGTAACTGGTCACCAGTCATCAGGGTCTTGTCTTCATCCTTGTCATATGGGAACATTAAAATTATGTATAACATTCAGTGCTACTTAGTAAATATCTAATATGTGATAGGTATTTTTAACTGGAATTGAAGTCAAAATTGAACTATTAATTAAGCTGTGTTTTTTAGGTTTATGGTATACCTCTTTATATTATAAAATGAATATCTGGATGCATTGTGAATGTCTGAGCTGCACATGAATTACAGCTTATTTTTTTCATTCTGAATGCTGGAGAACTTTTTAATTCATCCATGACCAGAGTAACATTTCCCAGTTTTGTTTTGTTTCTTATATGTTGTGTCATCATCTCATCTTGCCCAGATATGTTCATACTTGGAATTTTTAGACAGTATCAATATTGACAATTTTTTTTTTCTGCAGGGAAATGAGATTTTACATCTGCTTTCATCTTTAGACTTTAAAGTATAGGGGGGCAGCTGGGCAGTAGAGCAGAAAGTTCTGCAGAATTGATGGATGTGGACATTCTGTGCTTGGTGGGCCAAAACCTTCGGAGAATCAATGAGGAATCTGATGGATGAAGGCAAAAGGGAGGATGTGCCTTGTCTAAAATAAATCCTGCAAGACTGCAGGTGCATGGATGTGGTTATGTAATGTGGTTATTGCCTGGGCAGTAAAGAATTTTACCCAAAGCTCTAAGATCATATAAACTGAGCTATGTAATCAATAAATTGACTTAAGCTTCATGGATTGCCAGGGTTTACCTCTTTTACATAGAAAAACACATTTGTCTTGAAAGACTGTGTGTGTGTGTATGTGTGTATTGTTGTTGTCTTCCAGGCCTGGAAGACAATAGGATTCTGTTTCAACTTGAAAATTGAACTTTTAAAATACTAAAACTTATTTCAAAGCCATAATTATTTTATTTATTTCATTGACTGTTGCGTATTGCACCATACATTACTTTATTCAAGGCTGAAATCTCTCACTTGAAGTCCTGCTGAATGATGCTTCAACCTATGGATGGCTGTACAATGTGGCCCAAAGGAATTTTGAAGAATTGAAATTATATGCTGTGAATACTTTATTTACTACTAGCAATACTTCTCTCACATTGCATAGTATTTCAACTGCTTTGGTTTACTGAATTTTCAGGAGTATCAGGGGTTTTTATTATGCAAGATTCAGCTTATTTAAAGGACTGCTGAAGAGTTTTCAGTTTTCTGTTCTTTAGCCATGCTGAATGCTGAGGAGTTGGAAATTCTCTTTACTGTTGTGAAAGGTGGTGTGTAACTTGCTTTTAGACAATATTGCTTTGTTACACTCTTGATTGATGTTCCTTCTCTGGTATAATTCAGCTGTTAGTCTGGTTTCCTTCAAATAACACCTTCACAGATTTCCTCAACAGCAAGCCTGGAATGCTTAACAAAAGTAAAGAAGTCACATTTAAAATGCAAAAGAAAGAATTCTGAAAGAAATTCTAAAAGATTGCTCTTTCTTTCCTGTGATATTACAGAGAAATTGTTACATTAAATGTGGCTTAGAAAGAGAAGGAAGAAGGGTATTCTTGCACATCCTAATAGACTTTTGTCATTTATAGGAACAAACTTTGGCTCTGAGGAAAGAAGGGATAGGTGTTGTGTTAGATTCTGAACTGCCTCATCTCATTGGCATCGATGATGATCTTCTCAGTACTGGTATCATCTTGTACCACTTGAAGGTAAATACACATCTGTGTTTCCATAGCCTTTATATGCCTTGTGATTTCTTTCACTAGAAAAATTGCAGTATTGATTTGCTATCTATATATAGTGCTCATTACATTACTATGGCAAGAAAAACTCTTTATGTTTCTCTGCTGTAGTAAGAAAAGCTCTTAAGAGGTTGGAACTTATGAAATTAAAATACCTGTTTAGGTTTATCCTGAGAGTCAACTGGTTAACCAGATATAGATGTTGCATATTTTTATGTGTGTCTGTTGGTTTGTTACTCATGTAGTTTTAAAGCTTGACCTTAAAATCTAAATCTAGATTGTCTCAAAACTACAAAGGTGGTTCTGTGCTGGACAGTTGAAACTTGAATTTGCTTACAATATTGTAAAATAAAGACTGTGAAAGCATTCTAAAAATGCTACATGATTCCTTTTTTTCATGTGTGTTTAAATATGTATTTCATTCAGGTTACCCTGAGAAAGTGGAAGGATAAATTATATTCTTGTTGGGGAGATAAGGAGTTTCCAACTGGAAATAATGTGTGTTTCTCTCTTAATTAGGAGGGCCAAACGTATGTTGGCCGAGAAGATGCTATAACAGAACAGGATATTGGTATGGAATTTGGCATTTTTATATTCTTCTTCCGGTATCCTAATATGTGAACTAAGCTTCCTTGGTTTTTTTTCCCTTTTTAAGTTAGTTTTTTTGTCTTTTGCATATTGTAATTTTTAGAAAATCTGAAAACTGAATTGCATGGGATTTGCTTCAAAGAGCTTGACTTCTAGCATAGCTTGTGGGCTTTAAGTATGCTCATATACTTGTTGCTAATTTATTTCTTACTTCTCTTGAAACAGCATCCTGTTCTTTTTCATATGGCACCTGTTGCAATTACTGCAAAATCATTTTCTTAACCTTTGTAGAATGACAGCATCATTATACTATTATGTGTAAGATAATCTTGGAACCTCAGATTTGAGTTTTAAAAAATTCTGAAAATTGGTAAAAATCTACTGGTTTTCCTGTTGATTTCTTACCAACGCAACTAACTGCCAGATCTGGCCTGTTCTATAACATAATCTTTACATAAATTCCTAGTAGGCAGTTTCATTAAGTAAACTGCATCCTTTAATTCTTGGGTGAGAATCAGTCACATTACTTAGTTTGGTATATTTTCATGGGTCAGAAGCCTGGTGATGCCTTGTGTTATTGAACAATACACATAGTCACACGTTATTTGAAGAAAAAATGGAAAGTAGCATAACTGATTGATAAAGCCCTGAATGACGTAGGACATAAGAATTTTATTTCAGCCGTCCTTTTGTCTACAGTAGCATCTTATATACTGTCTTTTCAGATTAAATCGCCTTAATTGATTGCCTTAAGGTCTGCAAGTTTGTATTATTTCCTCATGAAACTGGTCGAGGAATCTCTTTCTACAAATATGTGAATTGTACTTCTCTGGTTTTATTGGAAAGAAAGGAGCATTTGCTAGCCAGGCATCAAAGCACAGGACTAAAGAGCATCACACACAAAAAAACCCAATGCAAAACCAACCCAGCACACTTCTTTCCACTAGAATAAAACAATAAATATTTAGGGCATGCAGTATGTGATAAAGGAAGGAAGAAAACATTGTCAAGAATAGAGTGAAAATACACTTTCTGATACGTAGTGCAATGTGTTGTTAATAAATTATTATTAGCATTTTAATCTTACTAATTGTGAGGAGTCTAATTATGTTATTTTATTTCTTTGTGTTTAGTTCTTCACGGCCTTGATCTGGAAAGTGAGCATTGCGTCTTTGAAAATCTCAATGGTACTGTGACCCTCATCCCACTGAATGGAGCGCAGTGTTCTGTGAATGGTATTCAGATCACAGAACCTACACACCTCAACCAAGGTATTACTTAGCCTAATGTCGTTTTTCAGGCAGTCTCTTTGCTTCTTCGTGGCAGAACACTGAAAAAAATCTGCACGTATATAAAGGGACTATTGTTTAATTAGTTTTAATTTCATTTCTTATGAACTACAATCCAAAACCACTAGGAAAACCCCATAGTGGTTTTTTTTGTCAAAGAATTGCCATGTGGTGAAAAGAGAATTCTTTATTAATTTCTACGACTTCTGTCTTGGTTTGAAACACAGGTGTCTACCAAGAAAGGCAGGAACGTCCCTTAGGATGGAAAATGTTCACAGTTCTTTACTGTGTATGGGTACCAAGGCAAACAAAAACAACAAACAGCACCAACACCAAACAGCAGTCCCAGCCTCACTCTATCGGCACTTTCCCCTTGGAAAATTTACCCTTCCCCCCATTCCCCACCAAGAACCAGCTAGATCACTTTCCTGTGGGAGCCAGGAGCTACTCTCCTTTACCCCAGCCAAATTCTTTGGTATCTCTGCCCCTCCAAGAGAAACCATCAGACAAGAGAAGCGCAGCCAGTGCCCTTCTCCCTTGAGCTTAGCAACTTCTTTTGTCTCTCCTAAGTACTGGTTGTTACATTTTCTTAGCAACAAAATGGAAGAAAATTCTTTAAGAGAAAGAAACAAAAGGAAAAATCTTAAACCCCAGCAAGTTCATAATCTTGGTTATGATTTGATAGTCACCCTTTGATTCTGTTTGTTTTTACACAAAGTGAACTCCATGCCAGATTGCTGTACTGCTAAGAAAAAGAATATAGATCTCTACAGGACTAAAATAATATCAGAGACATCCCTGCCCCTCTCCCCAGGTTTCAGGTTGGTCGTGCTTAATACTACTGCCAAATTCTCTTGTACAGTAGGAGATTGAGCTGGAGTATCTGTTAGCTGCAACTATAGGAAATGGCAAAAAAGGGGAGGCTAACCCTTAGGATGTTTAGCGAATTTCAATTTTAATGTATAGGCTTTAAAATCTGGAGATTAAAAAGCAGCTGGGACAGCTGGGAACAAAGATACTTTGTTTTGGTCTGGAAAGGACTGACTGACAAGTGAGCAGGACAGCTTCTCAATGTTTCATCTTCCAGAGGCACCCAATATCTTTTCTTTTTTTGAAAGTGCCTATTTCGTCATGCAGAATGAGAGGCATATGTTCTTGTTTCTATTATGGATAAGAAAAAAAGAAAAAAAGCCCGGCCCCCTTGGTCTTAGATTTGAGTAAATTTATTGCGTAAATTCTTATCAACAGAAACATTGACATTAATAGCAAATAACACTGTAAACAGTAAAAACTGAGTTGTGATGAATCGTCTTTATCCTGCTGCATTTTACAGGCAGAAAATGTTCAGTGTGCTTCAGAAGAAAGGAGGAATTTGGATGCTATTTCCTTCTTTCAGATGCATATTACAACTGGATTTTTGTACTGCTAGAAGTGGAAACATGACTTTTTTTCCCTCACAAATGTCTTCAGACAAAAATTTGCAACTCAAAGGGGAAAGAGTTGCTAAGTTGTAAAAAACAGCTGCCTAAGCTGACCTTTTGTGTGTGTAAGGAGACTGAGTCTGAGAGGAAGGTGGCAACTGTGACATTAAGTGTGCAAGACTGATCAATTCACTAGTTTAAGGACTTGTGTGCAATCCATTTATCCCAACTGTGTTAGCATTTAGTCTCACAGCATGAGTTGCCAGGGTCCTTAAATACCCATTTTTAGGTATCACTGATTAACCGCTGATATATTTAAATGTTTCCGTTCATCATTAATAGCTGTTCATTTGAAAATGTGTTAAATTTTTAGACCATCATGGAGTTTAAAAATAATAAGAAGCATGATAATTAAATGCCACTTCCTTCTATGGATTTCTTTGATCATTTGTGAATTCTGGCTAATGCAGTGTTTTTGTAAATGTAACTGAACTAACAATATTTTTTTACTCATAAGAATATATGAAAGGATTTCTGAAGGTAACTGAGTTAATATTCACAATTATAGTTTGTCATTTACCTAGAACAAGTTTTCAGGGTTTTGGGCCAAACTGTCAACCCTACTGTACTTAAAAGAGAAATCTAGGAGTTATTTGAATGACACATCATTTAGGACTGACTCTCTTGTGCTTCTTGTTAAGTCTCTTTCTCCTGCCTTCCTTGAAATTTATGAAGTTAGGGACACATATCTGTAACCTTTAATTCTGAAAATATAATTAATTTATTTACGTTGCTTCCACCTAATGAAATGGTCACAAAAGTTTGCAATTAATTTTTTTTATCTTCACTTGAAAGTAACTGAAGGAATTTCATACAGATTTATGAAAGGTAATTATTTTTGAGATTTTACTGAGGCAAACTGCAATTGTGATCCAAAAATGAGGTTTGGTGTAGAAAGCAAGAAGTGGTTGTAGAGATTTTTGCCATTTATTGTTAAGACTGGATCACCTAATTTGAGTTGATTAAGCTGATTTTAAGACAAGCATTCCTTGCTACGGACATCATGTCATTATCAGATGGTAGGAATTTGTAGTGATGAGTTTAAGTATAGTTTTTTCATACTGTGAGTGTAATGGAGTCCTTTTTCTTTTTATAAATGCTTTGTACCGACTGACAGATAAATGCTTGGTTCTGAGGTGCTGAATTTGGAAGATTTCAATGTTATGACAGTAGTGAGACATCACTGACAGTATACTTCTTAGTAGGGAAGTATTAATCTTGGTACCATTGTCTTTAAAATATGATAAGAATTGCTCAGAATCTCTTTATTTGTGACCTTAACTGATTAAATACAGTAATAGATGTGCATTGAGCAATATGACTTATTCAAGATTCTTCTATCAGAAAGTAGCTGTTGGGTGTTACAGTCTAATAATTCTGCTTTGAATAACAGTAAACTTTAGTGTTCCATGTGAAGAAGAAAAATGTTATGATACAAATAATGGAAATCTGCAGCTTTTAGTGTAGTTGGATTCAAATCAGAGATCAGTAGCAGATGGACAAGTTTGTTCTTGGTCACATTTATGGATGTTCCTGTTAAATCTGCCATCTGCTGGTAGCTTCCAAAGTATCACTGTTGAAGAGTATATAGATCAAATTGGGGCAGCTGCTTCCTCTCCCTCTGTTTATTCTTTAACTGAACTCCATGAACATGATTGACCTTGAGTCAGCCATTCATGCAGTGTGTGAACATGTGTGGGTTTCGTTTTGTTTAAGTAGGAAGAGGAAGGAATCCACTGTATGCATCAGTTAAGGTAGCTGTGACTATGCATGGTTATACACTTGTCAGAATGCATTTTCATTTTGTTCTTGCTTAATGGAAGTCTTTGCTTACATGTTGTGTGTCTGAAAAATTACATGGTACTTGCAGCTGCAGAATGCTGTCAGTTAGTGGTGTGTGTTTTTCTCGTCAGGTGCTGTTATCTTACTTGGAAGAACCAACATGTTTCGCTTTAACCACCCTAAAGAAGCTGCTAAGCTAAGGGAGAAAAGAAAGGTGAGACTAAATCAGAGTTTGGTAAATGTAAACCTTTTCACAATTTTATTTGTAGTACAGACATGCCTTGATTGTTGTATGATGCCTTTTATCATTTGCTTCATGTACTTTAGTTAATATTTCATCATAGTAAGAGTTTGTAGAAGCCTGTCTAATACTTTTATTTTATGGTCTGTTGTTAGAGTGGACTGCTATCTTCCTTCAGTTTGTCTATGACTGATCTTTCCAAATCTTGTGAGAATCTGTCAGCAGTTATGCTTTATAATCCAGGGTGAGTATATTCTAAAATACAGTTGTTACAATTTAAATAATTCTTCATTTTAGCTGTTTAAAATGTACCAGAAACATTATGACTAAAGCAGTTCAGCAAAATAACGACATGAAAAATTTTATGTTTGTATTTTCTTCAGAATTACAAGTTAACTATTTTTCCTAAGAAAAATGCATTTTGAACTGAAAATTAAGATTTCTTGAGTTCATATAATACCAATACAAGCATAAAAAGGCTGAGAAAATAATGTCTTGTGTTCTCTGCCAGTACCTCCGAGAAAATGGCCAAATTAAAATATGGAAGAAAGTTTTATTATGCAGTTACAATGACATAGAATGTTTATGGTAGAAAAACTGGTTTTAGTGATTTTTCCACTGTTCCTAAGCAACTTTCAGAGAACTGATGGTGTTTTGTTCTAATTTTTTTTCCATAGCAAGGGCCTGTGTTTTGAGTATGAGATGAGGCCATTTAACTACCTATGTGCTTTTGAAAAATTGACTGGAAATTGAATTATATCATTGGATAGTGCAGCTTTATTCTCAAGTTTTACTTGGGAATCTCTCCTTATCCTTTAGAATTTAGGAAGATTTGACAGGTGGTAATAATAACTTCTAGTTAAACAATGTCTGAAATATGGGGAGTGTGTTTAATAACTGCTTCAAATGTGACTGTTACTCTTTTGCTACTGAGCTGCTTACGGAGATCTCACGATGGTGAATTAGTTGGTAATAAATTACATTCTAATTTCAGATAGGGAACCCCCAAAGTATAAGTATACTTTTCTATTTCTTCAGCTTTTCAAATAATTGAATCTAAAAACTTTCAGTGACAGTTGGTAGTATTATGTTTTCTGTGAGTTGGGGAAAGTTCCTGGCTTTTGTTACCTCTGGTTATTGGTGAGCTATCCTGGACTTTTCTCTGCCTGATAATGTTATTGTGCTATAATATTGCTATGAATATTTGCGTTCTACTGGATACTACTGACCTTAACTCTGCAGTTGGTATAGAGTAGGGCAGATTGTTTCAGCCTTGCCTCTCTAGTCCCTCAGATTTACAGCAAAATATAATGGCATGGCCAAGGCCCAGTTGAAAGTGTGCTTTAAAATTATTTCCCAGCTGAAGCAGTCTAATTGTCTTCAGATATTACCAAATCCCTGCCTTACAGAAAGGATTTTTCTTATAAAATCTACTTATTAAAAAAAAGAGGAAAAAAAGAAAAAAAAGAGAGAGAGAGTCTGGAGAGTTACTTGATTGTCTCTGATGGAGTAGATTGCTAGTTCTTATTTTTTTCCCTTGTCAGTTTGCATCCTGCCTTGCTTTTCTGGAAATCAAACAGTATGGATAATGCTATTACATTGTCAATGTATGCAGCAATTTTTCAGAACACTGCCATTTTTCCCATTTAACACTTCTTGTAAATTTTCCTTTCTTGGGTGTGGTTGTGAGAGTACACTTGCTCTTGAAATTGAGAGTAAGTTTAGGTGAAATATTCATAATATTCCTGAACACTTTATGCCCGTGTTTTATTAAACTAAAAACTATAAGCAAAGGGTGAATTATTGATATTGTCCCCGTAGTCTGCATTCAGTTAATATTTGTGAACTGTCCTGGAGGAATAGATTTTTTTTCCTGCTTAATTTGTGAACACAAGAAAGGATTTTGCTTAACACTCGTAATGCATAAGGAAGGCCAGGTCACTTGTTTGTGAGCAATAAAATCTATCTGAAGTTGTTCTGTACTTGCTGTAATTTGCATTTGTTTTTCTGAGGGAGGAAGCTTCTGAATCATAGAATCATTTGGGATGGAAAGTGTAGCAACAGAAACAGCAGCACCTGTTTCTTTGCGCACTATGCTGAATCCTTATTGCACACAGATCATGTTTGTATGGTAATGGCTAGTGTACGTGTCCATCAAAACATTCGTCTATAACCATGTTTACGTACTTGTCTCCTGGGTAAAGAACAATTTCTCATGGATAAGAGTCTTTCTTCTCACAGGTGCAATCTGTTCCCACAGGAATGGATTGATATGCTAGCTGATTCTCACTGTTGCAATTCCTTTCTCATGGGAATTTATCAGGCAAGCTGTTATCTATACTTAGCAACAAGGCTTGAACCATGGTTTTGTCAGGCCTTTCTTTTTTTGTAAGGTTTTATCTGAATGTGGTAGGAAGGCATCTTTAAAAGTCGCACTAATTCCTACCCCCCTGCCATGAGCAGGGACATCTTCAGCTAAATCAGGTTGCTCAGAGCCCCATGCAGCCTGACCTTAAATGTTTCCAGGCACAGGGCATCCACCACCTTCTGGGTAATTTAAATTTGTACCACCTTAATTGTAAAACACTTCTTTAAATCTATTCTGAATCTACCTTCTTTTAGTGTAACACCTTTACCCCTTGTCCTATTGCAGCAGCTCTGCTGTAAAATCTGTCTCCATCTCCCATTTAAGTACTGAAAGGGTGAAGTGAGCTCTCCCTGGAGCCTTCTCTTCTCCAGGATGAACAACCCTAGTTCTCAGTCTGGCTGCGTGGAAGAGGTGCCCAGCCCTCTGAGCATCTTTGTGGCCCTCAACTTTCTTCAATGTCCTTGGTGTGCTGGGACCCCAGAATTGGGCACAGCACTCCAGGTGGGGTCTCATCCAAGCAGAGCCTCCCTGGATCACTACCCATGCTTCTTTGGATGCAGCCTAGGACACACTTCCTATAATTGATACCATACCTGAGAATATACATGGTTCATGCTCTCTGGAGGTGAATGTTGTCCTAATAGATGAGTGATTTTAAAAAAAACAAACACCTGTGTGTCCCCTTCCCACCCCCCCAAAAAAAAAACCCCAGCAAAACAACTCCAAAACAAACAAAACAACTCCCTGCAAAAAACTCCAAATCTCAAATGTTCCTGTTCTGTCTGCTTTTATACTGCTGCAAAGGCAGGTAGAAGAAGGCACCTTCTGTAATTGATACATCTTTATGGACAGCAATTAGGCAACAGCAGCTTTTCAGCTTAGGCTGCAGTACCCTGACAATTTTAAATTAGTTTATGTTGATGCTAATGCTGTTTTTAAACATCTCCTCTTGAAACAGCAGAGGAATTTTTCTGATTGTGTGATGAGGTTGTCACAAAGAGATAATTGTTCAGAAGGCATTATTTTAAGGGTAACAGGGGCCTGGGATAAATGTAGGTTAAATATGTTTTGAATAAAACAGACTCCAAACTCTCCACTTCCAGTCAAGAATACTACCAGTACATACTACAGTGGTTTTGCTTCTTAGTGGTGACTATGTTCAACCTGGATGAAACATTCAATAAATCACATCTCTGATTATCAAAGGCAGGGTAATTGTACCCAAGAAGTGGAGTGGAGCATCTTGCATTCTGGAAATGTGCTGAATATCCTATGTGAAATTTAGTTTGTTGGGGATTGTTTATTTGTTTGTTTTATCAGGAGCAATGCTATGACCCTTTCCTGCAGCAGATTGTAGTATCACTTAGTCTCAACATGAGTTGTCCTGCTGACCACCAGTGCAGTCCAGGATTCAGTAGCTGGCCCTTTGGGGTTTTTTCCATGCAGATTTTGTGGCTGACGAGTTACCTGTTGTTAATTTAGCCTTTTCTTCCAGTTTCATTATTAACAATCTAAAGAAGTAGTTAAATTTGCAATTTTTCTAAGTTACAGTAAAGAGTCTGGTGAGATTCAGCATCTTTAGCAGTCAATGGCAGAAGAGCCTGTGGAGTATTATCTTCAATTGTGAAAGCAGCATGATGGATCTTGCTTACTATATCTTTTCCATGTGAAAACCAGCATTGTCCTTAATAGTGTTTTCAGATGGATGGTCTTTTCTTGTGTGTGCCTTTTTGTCTGTTGGTTTCCCATATGTGGGAAGCAAACTTGTTGCATAAAATTTTGGCTTAATGTGCAAAATTCTTTGTTCTGCTTCTTCCCAGTCTTTGTCTTTAATCTAGTGTCGTGGAACACTGCTTCAGATAATAATCTTTGGATAAAATGGAATTTTGCATGTAGATTTATGCAGAAGATTTCATTTGTGGACCTTTTCTTAGCTACGTTATACTTTAGCTGTAAAACTGCTGATGAGAAACCTTGTCTTGGGTCTATGTCATGGGTTTATATCCTGATCTGGTTATTAAAGTTCTTAGAAAAGCCTCTGCTGAATTAATGTGCAAATGAGACCATATGCCAGTGACAACAGTATGGGTTTTATTTGATAGTAAATATGAGAGAGGGAGAAAGAGAAAGGAAGAAATAGAGAAGAGGTGGTAGGGAAGAGCGAGGGCTTGACAGAGACAGAATAAGGAAAATTTCACCATTCCATGGATCCAAACGATGCTCTGTTGATCCTCTCCAGCTGGTCTTCTTGGTGGTGAAGGTCCTCCCAAAAGGCATAGGATCCAATGAGTTAATATATGCTCAAGCTAGGTAGGAAAACCCAGGTATTTCCCTGGTGGTGGGAGTTTGCTTCAGGAATTACTCTGGTGGGGCACTTCGGGGGTCTTTGATGTATTATGACCCCCCCCCCAGCTGCCTGCCATGTGAATGTCCCATGGATGTGGCCTGTGAGGCTGGGGATTCCACAGCTGGGCCAGTTTGTGTAAGGGAGGATGGGTGTTCACTGCTTCTAACCAGAAGTTACACCTGAAACCTCCTCTACCCCCCCAGCCACCCCACCCCTGCATAATTTTGGGAGGGAGTCTGTGTAAACCTGGCTTCTGCAGGCTGTGGTCTCCCACCCCAAACTCAGCCCGGGAAAAATCTCTGTTGCATTTGACTTTCTTGTGGTTGTATTCCTCTCCTTCAGTTTGGCTTGTTTTCTCCTAGGTCTGAGATGATTGAAGAATAGGTTTTTCCTTTATCTAATCTTAGTGGTTTAATTTACAGTAGGAAGTTCCAGTCAAGTATCTTCAGAGAGACTTCTTTGGTTGGAGCTTCTTTATAATTTTTTGTTACAATGAGCAAAACTTTGTATCAGTGTTTGAGGCATGAACTACTTCAGTCACTGACAGTTTAGTATGGTTTGTTTCGGGTTTTTTTGGTTTTTGTTTTTTTTAAAATTAATCTTATTATTTGGCATGCTGAGCAGCTTTGTAATATCTCTGTAGTCCTGCCAGTACTCAGTCTTTCCAAACAGATGTAGTATCAGATTGCACTTTTGTGCTGTGCAAATTAAGCTACTCTAGTACTGTGCCTGTAGAACTGACTTCCTTTCTCTGCAGCTTATCTACACTGTTGTTATCGCTGGATATGACACACTTTCCAGGAAAATGATGTCTATTTAATTCAACACTGATCAGATTAAGTTTCCTTTGTGGTAGATCTACAAAAGAAGAAAGAGTAGATTCTGGTCTTTAATATATGCATGTTTCTGTTTAATTTCAAACTAATATGCTTTTTCTATTCACAGTAGTGCTCACATGAATAAAGGGAATAGAGATTATGTGAAAAAGATTTTTATTAGGATAGACTAAACATGAAAACATCAGTCTTGCATATGTGCTTTGTAAAACTGACAGTGATCTGTTACAGCCTCTGTGGTTTTAGTTTTTTTTTTGCTTTTGTGGTGCTGGGATTTTTTTTTGTAGTAGCTTTTTAAATGAGCAAGATTACTGCAGTCAGGCCTGTCCTGCCTCCCCAGATTCTCTCCTATCCTAGAATAATTTAAGCCCACAGTGATTTTGAAGCAAATATTCCAGAGGTCTTAGAAGTAGTGAGTTCCTAAATATATTAAGAAAATGGGCAGCCAGCTAAGGAAGACTGGCATCGTTCTTACCCCTGCAGAAGAAAGGCTGCAGTGTGATCACCTTAGAGAATGGAGACACTGTGAATGACCTCATTGTTGGAGAGCCTTCATTGGAGCTGAGACCACCTCCAGTAGCAGTAGCTTTTGTCTTCATGGAAGTATTTAGTGGTCTTAAATACATTAAACATGCATTTGTAAAACACCACGGTGTTGTGTTGGGAGACTGTTGAATGGAGTGATCCATATTTTGCTTTGGGAAAGAACCATTTTCACGGAAGAAAGAACCAGTTTTGCACAACTCACTCCTTTTTCCTGAACAACTTTTTAGGCACCTCCAACTTTGTTTCAGTCTAAGATAAAACTGATTGTTGTAAAGCCGCTGTTGAATGTTTTAAGGACAATTCCTCAAAGAGAAGTTCACAGAATTTTTAATCACTGATCTGTTTTTATACCAGACTGATTGTGATGGTTCATTTTCTTTGCGTTAGATCTCAATCAAAAGTTGTTTACCATTTTTATGCTTATTAAAAAAAAAAAAAATCTACCAAATGATGTCAAAACACCAAAAGGTTTTGCTCTGGGTTTTGCTTGTTATGTTAGCTGATCTAACATTTTTCTTCATTGTGGCTTAACCAAACATGGGAATACAATCAAATTGTTCTTTGCCAACTGTCTAGACCAACTGTGTAGATCAAAGATGGTCTACATCTGATAGCACTTAAAGGAAACCTGCTTTTCCATAAACCAGAGGTGTATTCTCCAGGGTCTATATTATTTTGGACTGGAATAATTATGGCATTTTATCAGCCAAGCCCTAGGTAAGTGATAGCTAAAAGTTATGAATTTTAGATAGCAGATCACAGCCAAAGGGAGAAATTTTGAGGTATAGTGTTAATTTTAAAAAAAAGGGGGAAGAAAAACTCAAAGCACATGTTAACCACTGGATTAAGTTTTTTTTCCCTGAAAGCCCCCAAGGTTACTACTTGTTCCTTTTCAGCACTCTGTGGATTTTGCATCCACTTTGTGGATTTCTGCAGCATTACTGCTGCAGCAATTGTGATCAAATTGAAAATACTGAGTTACCATCATCTATCCTTGTGCTGTAAAGTGCCCACCTCAGTTTAATGCAAATATGATGGGACTCTTGGTGAGACAGTTACATGAAAGCTTGAATGCCTGGATCTGGGTATAAAAATCTACATTGGCTGATCACTTAGGGATTGTAGAAGACATTTTTTGAAATGAATTTGTGAGAAACTGGGAAAAATGAAATCCAAGATGTGTGAAAGTAGTCATTCTCCCATATTGTGTCCATTAGAAAGATGCTTCTTGAACATGCAGGAATCACAGTTTGTTACAATAGCTTAATAATGTTAGATTATTAATATACTATTTGCATATTTCCAAGGACAATTTTTTTTTGTATGTATTTCTATGACTTTAAAAAGAAGTATTAAAAATTCCTTATTTTTAGAAACCTATCTATATAATTGTGGTGATGACGTCTTAAACTGCAGTTGTCAAAAACTTGAAGTTAACTTGTGATGCAGTCTTGCAATTTTTTTTTCAGTATTTTGGGACAATTTTACTAACCTGCATATCCTTATGCTGTGACAAACCTGAAATAACTGAATATATGTGTATTTGGTTGAGTAATTTAGTCCATATATAGATTCTTTCTGCCTTTTTAATATTTGTTATTGAAAGTTCCTTAAATAAAATATAAATATTTCAAATGAAATTAAGAAGAATACTTGTGTACAACTGTAATAAAAACTGGTATTAAAACATTACATAAAATGCTCTCCTGTGCTTATTTAGAACCTCGTCAAACTAAATACATTAAAATCTCAACATATATTAAATGAATGGGTTGGAATTGTGTTCTGTGCTCCTTGGGGTTTTTCAACCCCACTGATTACATCATAGGAGTATTTGGGATTTTTCCTTTTTCTTAGAAGAAAATGGCAGAACTATTAGCACACACTACTGTAGTTTTGCAGCCCTTTCCCTTCTCAGAAGTGGCTAAGTTAATAAACCATAGGATCAAGAGAATTACTTTAGCTGTCATTCGCATTTGAAAAATATGTTTAGAAGGAATAATTTGAATTCTTCTTCTGATATATAATGTGATAAATGTTTTATGAATCTAACCAATTTAACCTCCAATAAAACAAAGTGCTGTTGATTTTAAAGTATTCTGTACTGCTAATATGTTTTTTCTATCAATTCCTTTCTCAATTGATCACTCTGTTTCCCCCTGCCTCCCATGGCAGTCTTTTCCCTGTAAAAGGACCGATCTGTCTAAGGTAGAGAAATTAAATTTCTGTTTATTGATTGCCATGTCTGCATGTAGTTAACTCACAGAGGCTGTGCTAACATCTGTGTGTCTTGTACTTTTTAAATACTTTTTCCTCAGAAGTTAATTTTTTTTCTATTTATGCTCATGTCAGCATGATACCTAATTTGTAACCTTAATGAACTGTTTTCTGTTCTTGTAGAAAATAGTTCTCCAAAATTTCATTTGTATCATTGTCATCAAAACAGACAGAAAATTGCATCATGTCTTCCTATTTTTGTGATACTCAGAAAACAAACTTTTTGCTCTATTCTTTTTTTTTTTTTTTAATCAGGCTAGAATTCGAGAGACAGCAACGAGAGGAGCTTGAAAAATTAGAAAGTAAAAGGTAACATTGTTCTCTATGGTATTTATGTGTGAATAGATGTCTAGATACATACAAGTTATAGACTTTTAAATAATGAATTTGGAATCACAGCAAGATGATCCTGAGTAGCTGAATTGGAGCAAACTGATATTTAGCAGAGAAACTCTGGATAGATTGTGCAGATACAATATACTACCCTTGCTCTTAATTTTCATGGTTTTCATCTTTTAAAGGTGGCAAATTGCATTCTTAATTAATATCTCTTTTTAATGGTTTATTTTTCTTTGAACTGAATTGTGATAGGAAAAACATGTTACATTCTGCTTCTCTTAGATCAAGCTGTGGTGTGGAATGGGCATACTCTTCATGCTTTTCAGAGCATTATGTGGAAGTTGGTGTGGAATACCAGAAAGCATTGTTATTACCTGCCAAACTGAGTTGATTTTTTTGACTATCATACCTGCTAAGACTGTCGAAGTGGTAGCTGTGCATTGTTACAGATCTCAGCATTGATTAGATTCAGAGGCTGAAAACATTTCTGCATTCTCAGCTTTAGATGGTTTGCTCCATTTTGATAGAGCTCTTTATGCAATTGCACTAAGTGAAGTAAACTCAGCAAAATCCTGAAGCACTGAAGATACTATTCAGCAACTAATACAACTGATATTTATCCTTTTTTGTTATGTTGGTGGAATTTGAATTCAGATTGTGAGAAGTTGATTTGCTTGTACTTTAATTCTTCTGTCAAAATAACCAGTCAACGTAGAGGCTGTCTCTACTTGTAGTATGGGGATAATGGTAACCCTCAAGTAAGAGAGATTACACAGGACATAATAATATGTCTTAAATCTTGTAATCCTATTTTATCAGTATAGTAATTTCACGACCATAAGGCGCACCTGACTATAAGGTGCACCCCCCCGGGAGTCAGCAAAATTTGCAACATTGTGGATCAGATAAGGCGCACCCGTCTATAGGGCGCACTTTTTTTTTGCAGCAAGGCTCCGCCTCCAGCTCCTCCCACGAGGTTGCTGGCCAAGGCCCCGCCCCCACCCAGCAGCCATTGGCCCCCAGACCCTCCCGGACCTGGGAGGAGCGGTGCCGTGGGCCCCTGGGCCCGCCTGGAACCGGGAGGGGGGTGCCGCGGGCCCCTGGGCCTACCTCCTCCCGGCAGCCATGGGGTCCCGGGCCTGCCTCCACCCGGCGGCCATGGGCCCCCGGGCCCGTCTGTACCTGGCAGGAGGGGCGCCATGGGTCCCCAGGCCCGCCTGTACCCGGTGGGGCCAGGGCGTGCCCGCTGCTGCTCCGTGCCGCCTCTCCGGGGCAGGGCTATGCCTGCCGCCCCTCCGTGTCCCCTCCACGGGGCCAGAGCAAGCCTGCCAGGGCTCCTCCCTGCCT
>PYHW01009533.1:2242570-2299616 GCA_013186435.1 Turdus rufiventris | reverse complement strand
CCTTGATTTCAAAATTATGATAATTTGGAGGGAGGGGGTTTACATTCTCCATTTCAAAGAGGAGCTCCTGCCTTTCTTAGCAGACACCTGTCCTCCTAAAACAGCAACTTTTCATTCTTCTTCCATATATAAGCTGCACCTGGTTGTAAGCCGCACTTCAGGTTCAGACCAAAATTTTAGTCAAAATGGTGCGGCTTGTAATCGTGAAATTACTGTAGTTTATGCAGAATTGAAACTACTGCTTTCTGAAGGATTCTTGCTCACACATTAAGTTCTGGTATTTTTGGATGCTTATCCCATCCTCAGCAGGATATTATTTGCATGACCCATCACAGTATTTGAATTGTTTTATTTATATAGAAAGCTCAGACATGCTTATGTTCTGCCCTTACAGCAAATGTACCATCTAACAACTTTTTTCCCTTAAATTCTTTCTGTACAACTTTTTTTTTCTTCTTTATTCGTAACAAGTTAGATGTTTGCTCAAGATTTGGATAGTAAACCTGCCAACTGTTTCTCTCCACTGAACCCTCCTCGTATTAAAAGTAAAGGGGGGTAAATGTTTAATTTTTCCATAGCCATGTTTTCAAGGTTAAATAAAAATAAGCAAGCCACATATCTATGTAAAATTTGATGTTAGTTTTTAAGCTTATTGGAAAATATACAGAAGCTTTAATACTGCCCAGTGTGGTGACAATCTCTTTTAGGCACAGAAGCAATGTCATGGGTTATACTCAAGATATCTTGTAGCATAACATTTAGCCTGAGAGGTTCAAAGAAAAGTCAATCACGTAGGGAAGGATCTTTCTCTGTGGAAGAGGAAGAAATCTTTTGGGGATTTTTTTTTGACCTGAGCGAAAATTCACCAAGATTAATGCGTTCAATCCATGCAGTATGGGAAAAGTCCAAAATTGCCATTTTTAAATGTGTTACCTGATTTGCTTATACTGGGGCTTTAAAACCTGTGAGTATCAGTGAAAAAATGAGGTGTTTTTTTCTTCAGGTAGCATTTGTCATCTATTTTTTAAAATATTTCACTAATTTATCTGAATAATTTTTTGTAAGTCCTTCAAACAGATGTGGAAAAACCACCTAAAAGAAGAAACTTGCCTGTAGCCAAATTGGAGAGCTCTTCTGTATTCTGTTCCTTCTAAACCATTATCAGAAGAGTTGCTTTATACAGACTATGTAGAGGTCATTTTTTCAACATTTATAGCTGCATTGTTTGGCTTTTAGTTAAGCATTTTCAATAGTGATTCATCATTTTGTGTATATTGCCATTATTTTCCATAATTGTCATGAACATAAAATCTCATTTTCTGCAACTAAGCATCTCATGTGGCTAAAGTGAGCTATAAACAACTAGAACCACAAAAATAGGGTTATGTAATGAGTGAAAAAATACATTGTCAGTCAGAAAACTGAGGTTTGGAGAAGATATTGAGGAAGTAAAATAAAAATTTAGAAAAAACCCTAAAAAATATCTTTTTTTTTTCTTTATTTTTATTTTCCTTGTTTACTTCAAAGCCCTCTTGCTAAATAAAACTTTGAAGTTTTTCAGTGAATAGACCATAGGCCTGAATAATTCAATTCAGTATCTTTTTGTTAGTGTTGAGGCAAGAGAAAGATCTAAAGATACGTGAGCGTATGTTAAACATTTCAGGCTATTTATTTATTTATTATTATTCAGGCTATTGTGTTTGGTTTTACATTTCACAGTATATGATGCCATAGTAGGCATATGAATTATATATGGGGTTTTTATTGTTTATCTAGCTCCCACTATGTAATTAAGTGCTCTGGTTCAGATCACTGTTACCTCTCTGAAAATGTTTAAATGCAATGTTCATTTGAAATGCTAGACAAGTGTGAATTCATCAAAACTAGATACAATGTTTTTATTTGTTTGAATCATATGGAGGCTCAAAATTCTTTCACCTACAGGTTTCTTGGTTAAGATAATTTAAAGGATAATGCTCTGGAATGAGTTATCTCCTTCGAGAGTTCCAACAATCCTTTTCCACCAATAAGAAATTAATACTAATAGAAGAAATGGAGAAGAAAGTGAAAGTGAAAAGGCAACAGTTTATGAAGAAAAAGAATGCCAATAGGCAGAGGGGGAAAGAAAAAGAAAAAAAAGATTGCCAGATATTGAACTGCTAGACCTCACCACTCCACTGAAACAAAGACAGACCCAAAATGCTGCAAAGTCCCTGTCCTGGTTTGGAGGACAGGTGTCTGCTGAGAAAGGCAGGAGCCTCTGTTTGAAATGGAGAATGTAAACCCCCTCCCTCCAAATTACTGTTATTTTGAAATTAAGTGGCTCTCAGGCAAAGATATGGGAATTAGGAGTAACAGTTCTTTACTAGGGAAATTAAAATACAAAACCAGTACTACAAAGAACAAACCCAAAACACTGACAGAGTCAGAATACAACCTGACACCCCGTCTGTCAAGGTGTTGGTAATAGTCTGATTAAATGGTGGCTGCATCCTTCTGCAGCAACAGATGTGGTTTAGTTGAAGCAGTGATCCTGTAGAAGGTGCAGTTTCCCTCCAAAGGTCCAGTGATGGTGTGGAAAGATCCGGTTTTCCCCTGGAATCCAGTGGAAAAAGGACTACTTTGGTATTCCAAATCTCAGTTTTTATCTTGGTAGGAAAGGCTGGGCTCTTCCCCCTGGCCGGAGCAACTCCCAATGGGATGAAGTAATTTTACCAGTCACACAGTGGGACTCAGTGGGCCATTAGCAGATGATACCTCCCTGGACGCAGGATGGGTTGTGAAAAGATAAAAATGACTGCCCCGCCTGGTTTCAATGGATGGTCCGTTAGCAGAATATCTCCCATGGAGATAAGGATCACTGCCCCACCTGGTCTCAACAGATGGTGATAGAATAGATACTTCTGGTTACATCCTGTATTGCAACACAAGAAAATCCCCATACCCCATATGAACCTGTTGGGATGGCTTTGGGTTCTGCCAGATGCAGTGATGAGGTGGTATCAGATCCGTCTCAGGAAGGCAGAAGCCTGCAGAGCATTTCCAGAGGCAGATGAAGAACTTCCTTCCCCATGACAAGGCACAGTAGAGCAGCCGTGGCAGCTGGACTGAAGCCACTGGTGTTTGGACAAGCAGCTGTAGAATTCCTTCTCAAAGCAGCTCAAACGTTGCTACTGCACTTTCTCTGATCTGAGAAAAAAAACAAACCAAAAAGTAAAAAATTACTTCCCCTAAGCAAAGACCAAGCAAACAGTAATGCAAATAACATGCTGTGAAAAGCTGTGAAAAAACTTGGGTGGGTAGCTTTTTAAAAGGCCTGCACCCCCCAGTCCCACCAGACACTCAAGGGCTGCAGCTTCAGGATCTTAAAGATACAGGTACAGGTTTTGGCCATAGATAATTATGGGATTCAATATCACTATGAATCACCCCAAGGCATCAGGGATGACCCCCAAAATGATAATTTGAGGTTAACTTAAACTGGGATATATACATACATTTTGGCTTCATTGGCAGAGGTTTGGGGCTCTAGACTGAATGTGAAACATCTTTAGAGCCATCTTTGAGGCAAGTGGCAGGCCACAGGTCATTGTTCTTAGTGGTGGATGCATCACAAGGCTGAATTTGTATCTATATGAGTGATATCTTCTCTTAGTAGAATGTTTGCAAACCAAGAGCTAAGCTTTGTTCCTTTAATGTAAATCTGATTTTTGTAGTTAAATTGATTTTCCACGGATGCAAACTCTTTCCTATATACATCAGCCGTCTTTCATCCACTTACCCTCAGGACACAAGATTGTTTTGCTGCTAATCAAAAGAAATAGATGGCTTCTGGCAGTGCTGCGAAAAGCACTCTAAAACTGAAGTAACAATTCAGCCTAAACCTCAGCATTCATCATCTCTCTAATTTTCTCATTTAACCCTCAGGATGGAATATAGAATAGCATTTCAATTTAGATATATACAGTTGCAGCAGAAGTGGTAGAATCCCAGCTTTGCATAGTTCCTCCTGTTTTTGCAAGAACTTATTTTCTCTTAATATTTGATTTCTAAGTAACCTCCAGAAAAACAATTACTTTTAGAGACAAAAAAATTTAATGAAAATGAGGAAGATTATTACTGTGTTACTAATCTAATCTCAGCTGCTTTACAAGTGAAAAGGGTGTTCTGCAGATTACTTTGTGGTAATATGATGAATATTGCAATAAGTGCTTCTTATTTAATTCAAAATGCCTCAGGCATTTTTAGTCAGAAACACAGTATCCAGTTTTACATGCTGTATTCTGTGCATAAATCTGTGTGGAATTAAATTTATTTGATAAAGAAAGCAAGGAGGTTTCAAAAGATGATTTCTTACCTGTATATACACAATAAATACTGTATGTTTATTTTGTAGGTGTGTTTTCAAAAGGAGAACTGGAACAACTGGAAAACATACATATGTAGCTCACAATTTAAAGATTTTCTTATAGAGAAGTTTTGCCACATCAATGTTTTAGGTTTTCTTTAGGGTTTTTTTTTCTATTAGTGCTGTATTTTGGGTTTTTAATCTTTTCCCCCTTTGTTTCTTCATTCACTTTCACACTAGAAGATAATATCTGAGGTCACTGATAGAGTTCTGTAAACAAGAGAATTTATTCAGGTGATTCTAATAGATAGGTTAGATCTTAGGAGTTAATATTTAATGTACAGATTTAGATAGCTCTTGCAATGGAAGTTATTGGAGTTGTTTTATTTGACTTAATAGTACTCTTGGAATGTGATTTTGAGCTGTCTCTATTTTCCTGTCTAAATATGTTAAAGAACAATTATGATTTTTAAACCTTCATAAATATTAGTAATTACAGTCTTATATACATGTGTACCAGGGAGCATTACTTCCCATCGGGACTATGTGAATCAACTCTAAACCAAAGCAAATTACATGTTACGATATCTTTGTAGCCTGGACCATGAAATTCAGCAGCTGAAGCAAAAAATATATGAGGGTGATGGAGCTCAGAAAGGAAACCATGGAATATTAGATGAGAGGCTCTCCCATAGCACTTCCCCTGCCAGCCCAACAAAGCCACAGCCACCTGCTGCCCCATTGGTTGATGATAGGTAGGTAACCTGCATTGCTGAAATAGAATGCAAACAATAGCTTTGGAAAATAAATATTTTGAAGGACCATTCTGCCATACTTGGATTTAACTTAAATACTGTGATTGTACTGGAAGACTGGTATGGAAATAAAATTTATGTTCTATTGTAAGTGATCAATAGCCTCACCTGTTGCTCCTGTGTAGTTTGTTTTAGAATACAGGGCTGGAAAACTGTAGGCTGAAAGGTATTTAGATAGTTTTTGAGTTTGCAGTTACTTGTCTGTATGGTTTTGCTTCATATTTGCTTAAAGCAACAAAGTAAATTTAATTGTCTTAAACCTTTTTTAATAGGACAGCTGCCTGGCATCACTATAATCTTTGATCCCTGCCCTTGTTATATTTACACGTGGCAGTTAATAGTATCAGCTCTTGGAACATCCCTTCTGTTTGAAGACCAAACCTTTGCTAGCCCAAGCTGCTGATACAGCAGCAGCAGTGAAGGCAAGCTGTTAAATTACTGAAGATGCAACCCCTGCCTTCTTTCTTCTTCATCACTTGTAGCCTCACTGCCTCTGGTGTGTAAAGCTGCACTCATAGCTGTGGCTGAACCTGTGATCTAGTAATTTGTTTAATTAATATCAAATTTTTAACCTTTGCCTGTTAGATGAACACTCATTTAAAAGTCAGTGTTGCTTACTTAAGGAGGGATAAAAGTGATCTAACATTTGGGCCTGCCAATTAAGAGCTGTGCAGTACTTAGGGTTAAAAGCATTTCAAAGAGCCTTTTAGTCTGTTTTGATTTTTATGTAAAAATACATTATTTTCCCATACACACACACACTTTTCTGTGTCTTAAAGGATAAATGCCTTTATTGAACAAGAAGTGCAGAGAAGGCTCCAGAATATTCATCATAAAGCTGAGGATAATAATGTTAGTGCATCCTGGTCTACAGAAAGTTTCAAGGTGAGCAGAAATGGATGGGACATCCTGACCTTCAATGGACCATGTCTAACCACTAATTTAGTTTTGTCATTCAGTAATTTTGATGTTTTCCTGTGTTTACTTACTTTTAATTAAAAAAAAAAAATAACAGTTAGGGAAGTATGATATCAGTTTTTAAATTTTAATAATCTTTTTATTTCCAGGAGCATTTTTCTGTTTTATCCTGGGGTTTTTTTGGCAAGAGTGTGTAGATGGCAATAAGAAGTTTGCAGATAAAAAAAAATTAAAATAATATTTTAAAAATAAAATCTTCATTTTATGTCAGAAAAAAAATTAATTTATGAAAAATTAATGTTCTTCTGGATGGAATTTCATACTTGCAAACAAATGCCTATTCAAATACTGGTGATCTAATTGATCCAAAGAGTGGGTTTATTGACTTTTAAGCCAGTGGTTTAATAAAAATTGATTGATATTTTTATCTGTTATAAAAAAATGTCTCTTCCTTGGAATACTTTTAAATTAACTTATACAAGAAAGGCACTTTTTAATAACCTCCTGTACCTTTTTTGTGCTTAGGATAATGAGAGGCATAATAACAGCACTATGCAACGCAAGTTAAAGTATGAGGTAGGTCATAATTTGTCAGACTGAAATGATTGTCTTAAATTATGGCATGCCCTGTAATTAAATTTCATAATGTTTAGCTGCATAATTAGAATTTTGAATTCACAGCAAGATTAATGGCTAATAGAGGTGGTAGTGCATCTTACCATCTGGAATGAAAGCGATTTTGTTTCAGATTGAACCTAGCTTTTCCTTGTTTGAAAGGTATGGTGTTAGGATGGATCTTTCGTCATTGTTTTGCCATGATTCTTAATTTGGAACAGTATTCCTTTCATTATTTTTAGGATAGAAGAGCATTTAATGAGCATTTAATGACCATTGTCTGAATTCAGAATACTTGTAGAATTTTTGACTCGCGATGAACTGCTGTAAGTGTGTTTGTAAGTTAGCAAGAAGAACCAGGCAGTCTGTGTGTGTCCTGAAGCATTTGTGCATGTATTTATGTATTTTTAAACTGAGACTTAGACCCCTCTCACCATATTTAGTTGTCAAACACTGTTGTTGAAACACAGTTATTGTCTTGGTGGATAAATGCTAAATACCTTCATGGATTTAAACTGTAACAATAGGAGGGCTGAACACCTTGAATTTGTACTTCTTTGAGTTCTACACTGTTGTTTTTCAGCTGTGTTGGACTTTTTGCACTTTTTGCACTCTCTTGGCTACTATGGGATTATGTTTTTGTGCATGTGTGGGAAAAGAAATTACGGGCTTATACATTTCTGCATTGCCTGTTGACTTTCCTGGGATTTTTGAGTAAGGCAAGTATAAACCAAGTGAAATGGATACTGCGCAAACAAAAAACAGGGATGGGTTGAAAAGCTCAACTATTCCTTAATCAGATATCAGTCACTTCTGTTGGATTTTCGAGAGAGAGATTGTACCAATCTAATCAAAATCAATTCTCAGTTTAAGAAATGTTCAGTTCAGAAGATTTTACAAAAACATTTTAATTTTCTTCTTTTGAAATTTTTAACAGAAAAGTCAACAGTGGAAGCCACACTATGCCTTTCCATTTCTCTCTAAAGATGGCAATTGTACTTCTGAGTTGTGTGGGGAAAACGCAGGAGTAAGAGACCATAAGAGACAGAAGGCATAAAATGGAGATACTGGATTTATTTTCCATTTCTGGAAGACTCTCCTCCCCTTGTACATCAGAGAAGGCATTTCAGAATGAAAGGAGTAACTCAGAGCAGGAGAGCTTTGCTTGTCATGTGACATGGAAAGTAGTTCAATTCATTCTAAAAGTACTAATGCTTTAAGAATGTTTCATATCAGAATGTTTTATCTACTTCTTTACATAGTTCTAACTTTAATAATGTGGCTTATTCACGCCACAAGGTTGAAAATTTCAGTCATTTTGATGATAAAATAATTACTTCTCCAGATTGTCACAGCTCAGGAACTGAATCTGATTGTTCCCACATGCAACAGATGTCTTCTGCAGGATCCTTAATGGGTGCTAATGAGCAAACTGACTTTAGCATATTGTGCCTTCTCTTTTCTCCGTCTAATTCTGAAACAAAAACTTAGAAAGACAAGAGCCCATTAAAGACAGTGCAACCTATAGATGAAGATCAGTCTAGTAATTGTCAGCTTCCAACGCACAATGCCTCTGATTTGGTTTCTCTTAAGTCAATAGCTTCTTGTTTTGATGCAAGACCAGAACATGCTTCCAGTTTGGGATATATTTTCAGTAAGCTTTCTTGCTTTTACAAAGATACCAGTAGTCAGCTGGTCAGCAGTGCAGTAGTTTCAAAATATATTAAGGAGTTGGGAAGTTTATGTGGTGGAAGTGAAAGATGTGCCCAAGCAATACCATTAATAAAAAATCTACTATTTATAAGAAACTTGGAAGTGAATGTGTTCCTCAAGTCAGGCATGAATCAAGACATATCCCACACTGGCGATGGTGCTAGAGCTCATACTGAAAATGTCATTCAGCCTGAATCCCCCATGCAGGAGGCTGTCACAATGTGCACAAGCACAGAGATCTTTGATGCCTTTGTGAGAAAGCCCCCTGAAGAATTTGCATGCTGTTGGACAAAAAAAAAAAAGGAGCTAGAAAACACTTTAGTGTTAAGACAGAATTCTGCATTTTCCTGATGTCTTTTTGAAAGCTCAGGTGTATACTCTGGAAAAAATACTGGAATTTTTCATCTGTGCTTTACCTCAAATTTCTGTTAGGATGGAGGAGTTGAAAGGTTGAATTGGCTCGCTGTTGGCAGTTGCAGAAAACCAGACCCAGAACCTGCTTGCTTGCTTTTGTTCAGTTCCATTCTGTATGTTGTTGTTAGGTGAACAAGGCACCTGCCAGAGTTCCTTGGCAGTATTTCATGAGGTTCCTATTGACACTGTAAAGGAGATTCAAGTTGGCTTTGCTGGACAGAACATTTGACTTGAGTTCTGCTGAAGATGGCTTACTCAAAATATTTACCTATAACAAGCCCTTCACTCAAAGAATTTGCAGCAAAATAATAAGAAGTTTGATTGTTACAGTTCGATTGTTTGGATGATGATGTTTATTTAAATGACCAGCTCTTGAAAGATGATTTGATGCAGATTTCACTGAACTGGATTTCAGATATAAATTAATTACAGTAATTTCACGAATATAAGGCGCGCCGGATTATAAGGCGCACTTCCAGATGCCTGCAAAATTCCAAACTTTGTCCATATATAAGGCTCACCGGACTATAAGGTGCACTTGGTTTGGTTTTTTTTTTTGGTTTTTTTTTTGTGGGTTTTTTTTTTTTTTTTTGCAGTGAGGAGCCACGCTGCGTGCAGCCAAGTAACGAATTAGTAACGGAATCCTGCGATTGCAGTGTTTACTGGCAGGTGCTCATTTTGCAAACATTTTTCACAGATTGGTGTAGCCTTTAAACACAATCCCAGGCGCCCTCCCCATGCCATGGGCCCTGGCACTCCTGCCCGCCCCTGGTGCTGGCTGGCGTGGCTTGGCTCCCACGGCACGGCCACAGCTTGGGGCTCCTGCGGCGCTGCTGTGGCTTGCAGTTCAGGGTACCTGAGGGGCCACCCCCCCTCGTGGCTCGGTGCTGCCGTGGGGCCGTTCCCCTTTGCAGCTCGGTGTTCCCTGGGGCTGCCGCCCCTTGCAACTCAGTGCTGCCGTGAGGCTGCTCCCCTTCACAGTTCAGTGCTGCTGCAAGGCTGCTCCCCCTCGCGGCTTGGCGCTGCCATGGGGCTGTTCCCCTTTGTGACTCGGTGCTGCTGCGGGGCTGTTCCCCCTTGTGGCTCGGTGCTGCCACGGGGCTGTTCCCCCTTGCAGCTCGGCTCGCGGCTTGCACTTCCGGGTTGGCAAATTTCCCAACTTTGTCCATATATAAGGTGCACCAGATTATAAGGCACACTTACGGGTTTTGATCAAAATTTTAGTCAAAAGGGTGCATCTTATAGTTGTGAAATTACTGTAGCTTTTTCAAATGGAGTGCAGTTGTCTTGTAAATTTCAAACTGAGTTTGCTGACCTCGTTTACTTATCCTGTGAAAATAAGAGAAGTATTAAACCTTCATTAGGTGACATTCATGTATTGCAGTATGCATCAGTGAAAGTAGACTGTGCTAAGCAGACTGTGTGTAGGAGTCTTGTTCTTACTACTACTTATATAGGTCTCTTATAGGAAAATAATGTCTTTTTTTCTGCACCTAATAATTTGGATGCTTTATGCCAGTGATCACAGTTTGACAGCCTTTGGTTGTAGTTTGAATGATATCTGTTGTGCAGTTTTGCCAGACAAAGTGAAGTGCACAAAAATTGAGCTTGTGTTTTCTAAAAGGAGCAAGATTGGACCTGATTCAGGAATTGTTTTTTCTAAATACTGAGAAAATGAAATGAATACTCAGCTGACAGTCATCCCATCAGTTCTTCAAAGCAGTTTACATATCTCTTTGGAAATCTGGAAATTAACATTCCGTTCAAGTCAAGAAGCCATTTGGCTAATCATGCATTTGACTGCTGTAACCCACTACCCAATGTGTATTGAGACGGTATGTCCCTTGACTCTTGACCCCTGTAATACCTTTGGACTGACCCTACCCCTCTGCTTTACCCTATTGGCAGGATGCCAATTCCTCCTCCCCTTCCTGACCTTAGAAAAGATCTCTGTCCTTGGGAAACTTCTTCTTTTGCCCCCTGGACACCATGAAGAAATAAACCACGGAACCCCCTGGGAGAAAAGAGCTTCTTTGTATCTTTTACCCTTGTTCATGCTGCTGGCCCCAGGCTTGCCCAGAGTTACCAGGGTGTGGGGTCAGCCTTGGACGAAGTAGCATTTGACTAGGTATTGAAATCCTAATAAGTTTAGATACATTCAAAATAAAAGCTAATAAATATTGATAAAGTTCTCACCCCCACACTTTTTTTTAATCAATAGAGAAAAGGGACCTTTGAGTTCTAAAGGAATATCACAGGCTTTGTACACACATCTAAGCAATAATTATTAATGGAGTGTTTGCATTTTGTGCATCTCTTAAATACTTTACTTACAATTCCTTGGGAAAGTCAGGAAATTAAATGCTTCTATGTTATATGGTAGGTCGATGAAAACTATAATTACCACTGTCTTATGATTTCCATTTTCACTGTTTTCTAGCCCCTTCCATGTACTATCTATCTTCATTAATGTCTTCTCTATTGCTCCTTGACTGTCTTTTCCTTAATCTTTTTGATTTTTTTTTCATGCTCCTCATTTACTTCATGCCCTTGATCTCAATATTTCAACAAGTCTGCAGGTTTTTTTAATCTTATTTTCATTGTATACTCTTAATACTACAGATGTTTACAACTTTAGTACGTGCAATTTTGGGAATATTAGCCTTGACAATTCTTCTCTTCTTCAGCGTTTTATATTTAAGGTTTATTGCACTTTCATATCAAAATTTGTCCCAAGTGCAAAAGGGGTTGTGCTTTAAATAGCATTTCAGCCTTTGGTCATGCTACTGTGGCAAGACAGATGTTTTGGGGGGGTTTACCATCTGTGTGCACGTTTCTCATGCTCCAGCTTGGTAGTTGACAACTGGGGACACTGCCTGACAGATGGAGTGAGTTTAACTCTAGAGTTCTGTCCATGTAATGTTCTTGGCCTTAATTTCGTCATTCTCTGCTTGCTTACTTATGGAGTTGTTGATGCTGTGAGATTGCATCTCTTACAGTCTTTTTATTACGACATCTCAGAAACAAAATGGAGCTATTGGACATTAATAGAATATTTCAATTAGTTGAGGTTTTCCTCTAGCTTAGGACAAGGGGTATTTTACCTGTTACCACTGTCAGATGTTTGAATAGTAAATAAGCTATTGTCTCCTATCTTTTATTTCTTTCCTTGTAAGGGGAGCTGAATATTTTTTGAATCCTGTTGCTTCAATATGCCATCTGCCTTGTTTGTGGAAGATGGTTCTTGGCAGAAAAAACAGTGGTATCTCATCTGAAATTCTAAATTCTGTAAGCATATTGCCAAGCAGGGGTGAAATCTATTACACAGAGTTAGACTTCAGTCTCTCTCCTAGTATAAGAACATTTCCCATTTGTTTTTACCATATGTTAGGACGTGATAATGTAACTCACATGGGATTTGAAAAGAAATAGCTTGCATTGGGTAGGGAAGTTAAGTCTGGAAGGATGAACACTTTTTTGGATAAAGAATTATGGGGGTTTTATTGTTACATTTTTACCTCCTTAAGGAAGTCCAAAATGAGCAAAATGTGTCATGTTATTTATAGGATTGTGGAGTTTTTTTAAATAAAAGAATGTGTATGCAAATGAGTAGACAGAGTAGTATCATCATGTCAGTCCTCTCAGGAGTGGCTCCCTCATGGCATTGTCTCACTATGGCATTTCTTCTGGACCTTGCCCAAAGTCAGCTTTGAGTGACACTGAGAAGACTGTCTTGATTAAGGCTGTTAAAGGACATCAGTCTCTGCAACCAATTTCTTTTCTGATTATAATCCAAAGTTAAATGTTTGTCCATCTTGTGTTCCCAATAATGCTTTTTCTCTTTGGTGCTTTTTTAAAAACTCAATGAATACTCTGCACTTTGATGAGAAAGGACTTCATAGTAGTATATTTTATTCTAATATTTCTTCTATTTTTATAATGCAAACATAAAGATTGTTGTTTATGAATATCAAAGCATTATTTAGGGTATTAGGGCGCATTTTCCACAACACTTTGTGTTTGAGATTGTTTTCCTCTCTATTAGCTGTTTGTAATAGTTCTCTGACAATGACTGCAAATAAATTACATGTTGACAGAGGTGGCTTTAAGAGTGGCTTTATGGTTTTATTGCTGTTTTAAGACAGATTATGTTGTTTTCAGGGGAAAGAACTTCTCTTTTCCCCCAAGGAAAGACCTTACATTTCAGTGCTCCAGAAATGAGTTTTAGCTGAAAAGCCAGTAATGTGGGTAGTAATTACAGAAGAGCAAAATGGACAGCAGACAATATTTGTTGTGAAAACAAAGGTGGCTAAAAATATTTTTCCATTCAAACATAATTTTTTAAATGGTTTCTTAAAATAAAAAGTTTGTGGTAAATATACTCTAGATTAACTCGGTGGAAAAAAAATTTACTTCCTTTATATATTCTTTTTCACTCTTATTAATGCTAATGTTAACGGAAATTACATTGTCATTTATAATTGACTGGCAATGAAATAACAGCCTTCTCTTCTTGAGAGCCATGATGGTGTCAAAAGGCTCTCTGTAACAGGCAGAGGTGTTTATGAATGAGTTCCAAATTCTTCTCCAACTCCTACACAGTCTTATGTGTACTGGAAGTCACCAGGAGTTGCTACAAAGAAGATGAATGTTGAGAATACAGTTACAGTTCAAGTGATGGATAGCAGTGCTAAATACAAATATATTAACATAGTCATAACTTTAAAGTGATAGTTTTTCAGTCTTCTTGGTTGCTAATTTATATTTGTCATGCTGCTGTTATTTTTTTAAGTGCCAGTTCATTAAGGTTTTCAGACCAAATATGTTCAATGGAGCAAGTAGAGGACTTCCTTAAAGGCAGCTTCTGTACTTATTCACTCTAAATGCTTATGCTGCTTTTGGGCATAGTGAGTGCAAAGCATTAATCTTTTCAGTTGCAAAAATGTTTTATTTTGACATAATTTCAAAGTTACATCTTCCATCTGGCTGCCATCTGAATGAGCCCTCATTGGAAATAAATTTTTAGGTTGTTTTGTCCAGACTGTGCAAATTTATCATAGTTGGGTTTTCTGGGATTCAGATATTATTAAAAAAAATAGTAGGAAGCTGTTCTGACAGAGGATTGCTTATTTAATTATAAAATGTGTTTGAACTTTTAAAGTTTAAGAAGTTTCTGAATTGCTTAGATCCTTGCAGCTTTGCATAATGCTGTAAATGTTTGTTATAAAAGATAGAGATGTACAAAAATTAGAATTAACTGTGAAAGCTTGATTAATAGACTGATTTTTTCAAAAAGGAGGTAATAAAAAATATTCTGCATTCCTTTCTTTTTGATATCTAGGCTGAAAATGCTTTTTCAAATAAAGGAATATTTTTTGATACACTTCACCTTAATTTTTTTATGCATAAAAGTATGCTTTCTTATAAGACAAGATCCACTTTGTTTTCAAAGAATTCCTTTATTTTAGAAATAATTTCTGCCTCCTCTTTTCCCCCTCCTCTTACCAGGAACACTTTCTCATTTTCAGTGAAGTTTTTCTTTTTTTTCCTTATGTAGTGATTTTGATTTTCCTTTATTCTCCCTATTTGGTATGTACATGAAAGCGGATGATCTGTCGTTCACTGGGAGCAAATCCAGAGGACCTAAAGGACCCAATTAAAATTAGTATTCCACGGTATGTCCTGTGTGGGCAGGGAAAGGATGAACATTATGAGTTTGAAATAAAGGTAAGTGCTTTTCTTTAATGCTTTTATTCACTCAGAGCAATTTTTGGTTCTCTTTCTCTTATGTAAGTGGCCTCAATACTGTTAAATAAGAGAGGTGAGAAGAATGCACAGTGCAGGACACTATAAAGACAAATATTTTCCAAGTGGGTTGATTGTGCAGAGGAGTCTAGTGGCCAAACTCTTGGACGAGCAGTTCCAGAGCCAATGTCAGTTCAATCTGAAGAGTTCCAGAGATGAGGATTAAATGCTTATTAGTTATAGGAAAGCCCTTTATTGAGATGTAAGTGTCAGGTATAGAAGAGGCTTAGACGTGAAATATTTACCTGAAATAACAAAAGCATTGAAAGCATTATTGAAGTATTTTGCACATATGCATGATGAAGACTTGATTCTTTTCAGAATCTCTTTATTGTTCTGATTCTTCCCACTCTGCATTTCCAAGGTGTTGCTTCTCCAAACTCTCAGTTGATTTTCTGTGTAGAAATGCTTGGGGGAGAAAAAAACATATTAATTTTGTTTCCTCTGGTACTCAGCCAAGTGTTTTTTCAAAGCAAGAGCTGAAGTCTAATTGGAAATGTGTTCTCAGTGTGTATGGACATATGTGTGGCGTAACTGATGTACATAGTATCAGAGACAGAACTGGCAGCCTCCTCTACTGAATGTGCTGCCAGGTGCTTCATTAGCTGCTATGAGGTGGAGGAGTGACCTTCCTCACAGTATCAAGGACCATTTTTGTACTGTGTTCTCTTTTGAAAAGGGTTTTTTTTTAAAGATGGGCAGTCTTAGCTTTGTTTGTGCTAATTAAATTTTCATTTTGAAACATACCACGCCATTTGTTGGTAGAATACCTCTTTTTACCTGTTGAACTTTGATTTCCTTGGGGCTAGTGAAAGCCTGGAGCCAGGGAGATGCTGAGAGATGAGTAAGTGCACATAAAACTTCCCAAAGGACTCAGCACATGGGATTTACTTGACTAGGTAATGGTTAGTGAAGATGCCAAAAGTAAAAAGGTGGAACATACTCAGAACATATTCTGTTCTGAATATATTGATGGATTTCTTTTCCAAGTACTCTCCCTTCATTGGTAAAACCCATGTAAGCCTCTGCAAGATCTTAGTATGAAGGAGCAGTTGAAAGGGTATGTGTAGTCCGGCAGTTTTGGGGATGTTTCTTACAGTCATTCCCTCACATTAATCAATCAACTGCTAATGCTTTTTCCTTTCCCTCCAGGTCTCTGTGTCACAGTGGATTGCTTCTGCTGTAGTCAGGATTTAGGTCCATGTTACAATCCACAGACCTTCCAGAAACTTTTCTATTTTAAACCTTTTCTGTGCAGTGCTCCCAGCTTTACTTTGATGTGTATTAATCTTCAGAAGCTCCTACAGTTATTCTGTAGAAAATTAGAACACATGTAATAGTGGGTTTGGTTTTTTTCTTTTGCCTTAAAAATCAGGAAAATGTGGCAGAGGGGGGAAATTAAATGTACCTATTCATTTAATCTCTTCCTCATAGGTCAGAATACCATGTCAGCTGTCAAAATAATTCCTGATTTCAACCTTACTTCACTTAGTTCAAGTTTATTTTCAGGTAATCTGAAATATATGGCAGTTGTGGGAAAGGACTGAGGTGTTGTAATCTCATTTCCTGTGGTAGGTCCTAAATAAGCTTTCTTCAGCAAGGTTCCTCTTGCTTTTGGGAAAATGGGTTGCTGACCTGTGTGCATGTCATAGCACTTTGGAACCTTACAAAGTGACAAGTGATGATTGAATTGAATTTTAAGACAATTCCCAAAATTCTGAAACCTAGGTATCTCAGAGGTATTTCCTTCAACAGATGTTTCTAGTCATTGTGTTTGTTGTTAAATCCTGCATATTGTTATATAGAGGAACAAATGTAATAAACTTCTGTATATAACAAATGTATAAATTTCTTCTTGTGACATGCAGTAGTAAAGATTATTTTGTTTATATGCTGCAAGAAAGAGAATGAGTTCCACTTTCCTTGGCAGCTTCATGGTCAATTCATAAGTCTTTCAATCCTAACGTACTGTACAACAATATTTTGTTTTAATGCAGGTTCAGCATCTTGTCAATATAGACATGTATGGGAATAAGCCAGCAGGATGCTCAGTCCGTTCTGGTTCTTTCACTGGATCCAGATTCTAATTAAAGATGCTGAGTGATTCCTATAATAACTGAGTGGAGACAATTCAAAACAGGAAGAAATTGATAATTTATTAGTGCTAAGACAGCATCTTCTTTTGCAGTAGGAATGTGTCATGGAGCTGTTTGTGCTAGTCTGCTATTAAGTATTCTGTATTAATTGATTAATTTCCAAAAAAGCTTCCATTTGAGTGACAGTTTTATGTGTTGTCTTCAAAGACATGATGAAACAGTAATAGCTTAATCAGGTCTAAACATATTTATGTTAGAGCTGAATTAGTATGCCAGGGAACTATTCTTGTATTCCCCCCTTCCTTTCATGTTGTGTCAGGATAGTCAGACAAGGCTGTCCTAGAAACAGTGTGGGAAGAGCTTTTGCATCAATAAAACCAGTGGCATCTGTTACAGACAGTGCCCATGGTTGCAGACAGTACCTATGGTTGGCAGAGGAGCAGCAAGGCAGCAGGGAAGGTGGAACTCCAGCACTCATAAAGACATGCAGGGTCTCCTGAGAGCAGATGATGGAAACAAAGTCTGGAATCAAGCACAGCCCTGCAGGGATCCTCTGACAATAGTGAAAATTGTAGATAAGCCTTCTCATTCTTATTCAGCTTTCCCTCTTTGTTCTGAGCTCCCTCTTTTTATGTATCTTGTTTGATATTCTTTCAAAACTGTTTTTCTTGTGTTTCAAAGCCTTTCAAGGATGTCTGACGAGTACTCTCTAAGAAAAGATCCAGGCATATGCACTCTAAAACCGTGCTTTCCTTCAGATCCAATTGTGTTTCTGTTCAACCAGATGCTATGTTGGATGTGCTCAAAAAGTCCACATTTCTAGTCTAAATTTATTTCTGAGTTTGGTGAACTGCTGCAGAGTGGGAGTAAAGCAGAAGTAGTTCTCATTAATACATAGTTCTTTTAAGAAAATTATGCATGCCCCATAACTGCCTAAATTAATAAAAAGTCTAATATTCTGTCAATCTTATCAGATCAATACCCTCAATAATAAAATAAAAAAGGTTATAAGAAATTTTTAGAAAACTTCTAGCTTTTCAGATGCTGTTTTCGTAATGTGAGGTACAGTTTCAACAAGGTCCATTTGAAGAAATACGAGTCCTCATGATGACTGTAGACAGTTTAACCAGCCCAGATAAAGAAATTAGGCATTTCCTGTTTTTTTCTAATGGCCATCAGAAATAGGTGGAATATTGTTTTTTTCTCCCCCAGCCGCAGTGTTACTTCTGTTGCTATGATGCAGAAAGAGAACAAGCTCTGTTCTTTACAGTGGAATCGATTGAAAATGTCTCCTAGATTATTTTCTATCAGCCATCATGAGAAGAAAAGATAAGGACACAGGACCCTGGTATATCCTTTCAGATTTATACATTTTACATAGGAAATGGTGCCTTTGAATGAGAAAAACAAAACAACCCACAATGATAAGGCAAATCCAGGATCACAGAAGTGCCTAGATAAGAATATTTCAAAATCCGTCTTGCAGATGTACTTGACCATATAATTTTTGTTCTTAAGAAAATACTTTTAACTCTGTTAGCAAATTGCATTAAAAGGAAAGGGCATTTCAGAATTGCTTTACTTGTAGCTCAAAACGTCTGCATATGTATGTCCCTGTCCCATTTTTACAGAGCATATAGTCAGTCATACTTTTTTTTTTTTTCAATGGGGAAAATAATCCCAACCCAGATTTATTGAATCAATTGTAGGAGTAAAAGGCCGTTTTCTAGAAGTGCTATTGCCATGCCAGGTACAATGTAATTCTCTTTATACAAGTGGAGCTTGATTCTGTCTGTCCTAATAACATTATTGCTGTGCTTTGGGGGCCAGTTAAGATTTTGTTTAGCATTGGAATTTGTTTTTCAATCGTACCAGCTATAACAACAATAAATTTTTGCAATTATCTGCTAGTTTCATTACAAGAATTTGGAAAGTAAACAAAGAGGATGACAGTTTGGACCAAGTCAGGTCAAACCAAGCCACCAAAAAACACTTCTCAAGCAGCACAGATGCATGGCTTTGCTGTTTTTCTTCCTGTCCATCTCTAACAAGTTGTTAAACTTTGTAGAAGAAAGCTCTGCAGGCATTTTGATTTGGGTAAGTTTGGTGCCACCCTATCACCCAAACAGCTGCCTGATGCACAGCCAACATGACATGTCTGCTATTCCCCAGGCTGTGTATCTGGAGGAGTCCAGAATACCTTGTGCTAGGTTGCTCCTCATCTGTGAAAATCCTTGGCAAAAAAGAGGTCCCTTTTCAATAAAGAAGATAAACAAATGAAATTAGCACAGCGAACTTTCACAACTCTAAAATATTAAATGACAGAATTAAAGCAAAAAGAATGCAGCGATGAGTAATGTCTTTATGATTAGCTGTTACACTTGACCATTGTCTACTCCAGCATTGAAATCTCACAGTCTTCTGCCTTAATTATTCAGAACAAGGTGGTTAATTGGTTGAGATCAGTGTAACATGCATATTCCTGAACAGTTATTGATTTATTTTAGTTAAAACTGCCTATGAATGTTAAATCTGTTCACCTGAGTTGTAAAGTTTGAGACACTGCTAACAAGATATTGAGGGAATGTAGTCCTTTGTGCAGGTGTCCTAAAATGACAGAATTGAGAAGGCTGGAAAAATGTTTATGATCAAGTCCAAATGTCAATCCAGCAGTACCAGCATGTTCACCATAAACCATGTTCTTGAATGCCATATCCACCCTTTTTTGGACAGTTCCAGGGATGGTGATTCATAGTAGCAGTGAAGCTTATTCGTGATATGAAAGACAAATTTTTTGAGATAATGAGTTTTCATTGTGGTTACATTCTAGAACAACCTATGTTCTAACGTTTGTGAAAAGTTTTGAGAAGGCCCGTTTTGTTTACTTTCATCTTTTGTTTAAAATTGAGGTAAAAATGGAAAAGGCTCATCTCAAACCTCATTCCTCTTGCCATAAAACATGCAATAATTTCTGGATTTCAAGACACTTCCCCTAATTTCCCTGTTCCATATACAGCAGCAAAGGCAGGAGGGGTGGAGAAGAATGGACCAGAAATGAGTTTGGTGCAAGTGTGGGATAGCAGCATTTGTGCTTGGTTTCTTCTGGCTTTGTTGCTCTGATTTCTGTTTCTCTTATTCAGTTTTCCTACTCCGTTGCAACTTTTTTTGCCACCTTAACTTTTGATACACTCAAGTAGTGAGAGGACTACTTGTTAACTTTAAGAGTTCATTTAAGATTAAAAAGCCCGTGTCTTTGTGAGACATGTTTTGTGAAATTGCTTATTTTTCATCTTCCTGCATAAAATCATAGCTAGGCAGGGGCAATGCCACATATTAAGCCTATTTGATTCAAAATGCAGCAGTGTTCAGTTTAAGAAATACAGTTGGCTCTCTCTATCTTTGCAGTGAGTGTAGAATAATGTTCACTCTCCCTGCAGCTTGGCTTCTTGGTAGCCTTGGATCACCAGAGCTGCATAAAAACTTTTGGTTTCTGACTGAAGTCAAATGCTCTAGTCACAACACTTCTATGACCCAGTTAGAAATGTACTTAATTAATGTCACCTAATTTCAGATAGTGTTTAGTATCTCAGTTCGAGTGAGAATTTTGCAAATAACTTAGTGATGGTAAGGTTAGTTTGCCCTCCCTCTTTGCTCCTGTTGTTATGCACTCTGTTCACAGGAGTAATAATTTTAAGAAAACTTCCTATATAAATGGAATGTTCATCTCCATTTTGAAGACACAGACCGACAGTGTCTTAAAGGAATGTCTTCTACTAAAAACTGGTATAATATTTTACCCTACAAATGGGAATCCCATTCTATATGGTAATGAACTCTGTGTGTCCAAGAAATGTGTATTTTTTAATTGTCAATATCTACGTATAAGAATATACATTTCTGTGAATATTTCGAGAAGCTACACTACACTTACTCTGGATGTTATTTATTCATTAATGGAATACCCACTGATTGTAGTGCTGAGAGTCAAGTAGCTGCACAGAGAAGGGATTGGGGATATTTTAAAGTGGTAACAGTTTTGTCAAATCATTGTGGATTAAGGAATAAATGCATTCAGGTGTTTTTTGCTTTACAGTCAGTGCTCATTAAATACATTTCTGTCATGAACTTTAATGTAATGAAAGAAAAATGAAGTAAACTTATAAAAGTTTTTGGATTTATGACAACTAAGAACTGTCCATTTTAATCTTAAAACCTTGTATACTGCATGAGTTTTAGTGTTGTACACTGTGTGAGTTTACTTCTGTTCCTTCTTTTTATATTGTCTGCTCTAGATAACAGTCTTGGATGAGACATGGACAGTATTTCGACGGTACAGTCGTTTTCGAGAATTGCATAAAACATTAAAACTGAAGTACCCAGAGGTAAGTTTTGGTCAAACTTATTTTACCAAAAAGAGTAGAGACTTAAAAAAAAGTTATTTGAAATATGTTTACTCAAAAAGGGAGGTGATTTCAGACAGCCAGCACAATTTCAGCAACACAGTTCCTGCCTGACCAATCTAGTGACCTTCTATGATGGAGTGGCTATATCAGTGCACATGGGAAGAGCTGCAGGTGTCATCTCTTTTCATCTGTAAGGCCTTTGTCACGATGTCTTGGTTTAAAGAGTTTAAAGGTTTAAAGAGATGGGTGCTTTGAAATTAGTAACCTTCCCCTTCATTCCAATGAATCCCTTCCCAGCAATGAGATATGGGTAGATATAAGTGAAAAAAATAGCACATTACTAACAAACAGAATGCCAGCAGGCAAGAAAATAAAGGTCAATAGTTTCTAGATACCAAACTATGAAAAACTCACAACCCTGGTAGAACAAAGAGGGACCCAAAATGCCAGAAATAGCCTTTCCTGAGATGGCACAAGGCAGGGACAACCTCAGGCTTGTGGGACAAAAGGACAAGATGTCATCACATCCCTCTTGGGAAGGCAGGGGCTTTACAGAGCAGTTGTAGCAGCAGATGAGGACTTGCTCGCTCATGTGGGATCTTCCTGCTGCTTCCTCCTGCTGTTCACAGGCTCTTCTGCTTTTGCTGTGCTCTGCACTTGCGGCTGTGGGATGAGGGGAAAAGGATGAGTCTGTCAGTGCCGGCATGGGGCGGACTTTTTTGCTGCCAGCAGAGTTTGCGAATTCACTTTGAAACAGTTTCTAATGGCAAAATTCAGTCTTTGTGGAGGGCTATGGTTGTGAAGCCGAAGCTGCCAGAGAGAGGCTCTACTCCTGTAGTCTTCTCTCCTGGAGCAGGCAGCTGATCTATTTGGACTGGCTTGCTAGAGCAGGGCTACCCATGGTGACTGGCAAACACTGCATAACTTGCCTCAAGGCAGCTCAAACTTGCTCAGCTCACTGCACTGTCTCTGAGATGGGGGGGTGGGTGGGGTGGGTGGGAACAAACAAAAGAGATCCCAAAAAGGGAGGAAAAACCTTCTCCTGAGAAGAGCCCAAAGAGCCTGCAAAATAAATACCACATGGCAAAGGACCAGAAGCTGCCTGGGAGGGCCGATTTTGAAAATACCCACAATAGCACTCCCTCACAGACACAAGGTCTCTGGCTGCAGTCTTCAGGAGACTAACAATTCTTGGACACAGATAGATATGGAATACAATAATATTATGGATCATCCCAGGACATGTGGTCCCCACAACATCTATTTTCTCTGAATTGGAAGGAGATGGATTTGATGGGTGAACTGGTTTAGTGGATGAGGAATTGCTTGGATGGTCACACCCAGCAGGTGTTGGTCAACGGCTTAAGACTCACACGGACCTCAGTGGAAAGTCATATTCCTCAGGATTCCATGTTAGGACCTGTGCTGTTAAATATCTCCATCAGCTGACACAGAAGGAACAAGCACACTTTTAGCAAGTTTGAAGATGACACCAAGCTGAGTGCAGCTCACAAGCATGAGGGATGGGATGGCATCCAGAGGAACCTAGATGAATTCAAGGAATAGGCCCGTGGGAATCTTATGAGGTTCAACAAGGCCAAGTGCACCTGGGTGCAGGCAGTTCCTGGTGCAGAATGAGTACAGGATGTGGAATGAGGGGATTCAGAGCAGCCCTACCGAGAAGGATTTGGGTGTGCTGTGGATGAGAGGCTGGGCGTGACCCAGCAGTGTGTACTCACAGCCCTGAAAGCCAATTGTGTCCTGAGCTGCATCAAAAGAGTGGCCTGCAGGTCTAGTGAGATGATTCTCCACCTCTGCTCTGACTAAACCATCCAGCTCTGGAATCCTTAGCACAGGAGGGATGGACATGGACATCTTGGAGTGATCAGATGGCCAGAGCACCTCTCCTTTGGAGAGAGGCTGAGAGAGTTGGGGTTGTTCAGCCTGTAGATGAGACGGCTCTGGGTAGACCTTATAGCTGCCTTTCAGTTCTTAAAGAGGGATTATTAGAAAAATTGGGACAGGTTTTGCGGCAGGGCTGTTAGAGTAGTACAAGGAGTAATGGTTTTAACTGCAGAAGGCATATTCAGAATAGAATGTAAGAAAAAATACAACGGCACAATTTTTACATAGAGAAACGTGGGTATGAACACTGGGTATGTTCAAGGATAGGTTAGCTAGAACTCTGAGCTTCCTGATCTAGCTGAAGATATCCCTGCTCATGACAGGGGCTTGGACTCAATGGCCTTTAAAGGTCTCTTCCAACCCAAATGATTTTATGATTCTATGACTCCTCTCAGACGTATGTGTCCCATAAGACTGACAAGCACTTCAGAGATCCAAGGGTGCTTGATACAGGATGGATGTTGCAATGAAACTGTGACTCTATGTGTTGCTTCTGCCCATAAATTCCCTTCACTGCTGGCTGGCATCATTCCCTGGAGCTTGCTGTTTTGTTCATTGCAAAATACTTGCAGTCAGATCCTGTCATCCTGACAATTTCTCGTTTGAAAGAAGAGCATTGCTTCACAGATACCCTTTCCTACCCTCTCAACTTTCAGGTTTCTGCAAAAGGAAAAATTGATCTGACCACTTCAGAGATTCTGGGCAGTTAGGAGGAGGAGCTGCTCCTGATGGAGCTTTAGTTCATTGGAGTGAGCATTTATGGAATTACAGTTTTTAGTTTTCACATCTAACTTTTAATTATTAACATTTTTCTTTCTTCCTACATGTTCCCTTGGATATTAGAAGAAATAAATAATTCAAGCAATGAAAGTGACCCTGATTTGAGTAAAGAAGCTTGGGCCATATATTCATGGGCAGTAGATTAAAAAATATGAATATATTAAAGAGGGAGAGACATGCAATAGTATGCACATGCCTATGTGGTCTTCATTAACATATGCTTTAAACTAAAAATGAAATGAGCATGAAACAGACCTTGAGTCTGGGGATAAGACTGTTCCCATTTCAAAACAGCATGAAAACCAGAAATGGAAACCACTGTGCTCCAAATATCTAAGAAAGAGTTTTAAAAGGAAAAAGGAGAGAGAGACAATAAAATTACAGTAATTTCATTTCAAAGGTGCACCCTTTTGACTAAAATTTTGGTCTGAACCCAGAAGTGTGCCTTACAGTCCAGTGCACCTTATACATGGACAGAGTTCAGAAATTTGCCAAGCCGGAAGTGTGAGCCTGCAGCAGCCCCGAGCTGAGCCCACCTGGCCCCGGTGGCAGCGCCAAGCCGGGGCCGCCCGGCCCCGTTGGTGGGGCAGGGCCAGGCCAAGGTGAGCCCGGCAGCAGTGGCAGCGGCCCAGGTGCAAGGGGGAAGGGAGGAGTTCTGGGGCCCGTGGCACAGGGAGGGCTCCTGGGGCTGCATTTAAAGGCTATGCCAGTCTGTGAAAAATGTTTGCAAATTGAGCACCTGCTAGTAAACCCTGTGACTGTGCGATTCCGTTACTAATTCATTGCTTTGTTACGCGCAGATCCTTGCTGAAAAAAAAAAAAAAAGGTGCACCTTACATGTGGACAAAGTTCGGAAATTTGCCAACACCTGGAAGTGCGCCTTATACTCCAGTGTGCCTTATAGTCATAAAATTACTGTAATTCATCTTTTTTTAAATGACAGAATTTTTTAATGTAAAATTGAGTTTTTAATGGGAAATTGGAATGTTTTCTGTACACAAATGCTTTAAAAGTATTACTTGTGAGCATCGGTATCATATTTATATTTGAATGAGTTGCCATTTCCTCTTGGATGTTAGAGTTACAGTCTGTCAACAGGAATATCCTAATTGCATTTAACTTTAGAAAAAAGAGCCAGACAGTCATCCAGTTGATATGGAAAAGGGCCACCTGAATCCTTGTGCAGACTGCTTTTCCCCATTTAGGAAAATCTGCTAGATTAGTCTTCTTCAGAGTTGGTTATTGGTCCTGACAGTACATTGAGGAATAACTGAATTCTTTAACAGCTGCATCAGAGGGAGATCAGCTTCATTCTTGTAGGTAGTAATTGGATTCAGGAAGCATCTGATGTTCTTAAAGCCACTACTAAAATGTCCCGTGTGCTGCAGCATATTTCACCTTTTTGAATCAAGCATTTGTGACTGACAGTACAAATTCAGGCTTTTTTTGTTGTTACAGGAGGGAGTGGTTGGGTTCTTTTTATTCTTATTTGTTTGTTTTGAAAAAAACCAACAACATGAATAGTATAATTAAGTCAAAATAAAGTCCAGCATCCAAGAGTGTGCAACAGGATAAGATCCCAGCGTGGAGCATCTGTATTTTACATTCTCTATGCTGCTCACTTTTTAAGTATCTTATAGAGGAAATTTTCTTTTGCAGCTTATTTTCTTTTATCACCTTCTCTCTATGGTTTTGCTTGCAAGGTCAATACATTCACTAGTTTAATGTGTCCGTTTGTTCCTTATTGACACTTCTGTGCTGCCGTATGTTTGTGTCCTAGGTAAACTTAGAGATCCACATCTAGTGCATTAACAGAATAATTGATTAGTTATTCCAAAGCATAAGTGTCTAATTTCCATGTAGGAAACACATTTTTATTAAGCTGTCCATTCCTTTGTGAAGAAGTTTTGTAAGTCACTGCAAACACCAAGTCTTACAAGGTTGCCAGTAGTATCTTTCTCCAGCTTTGACTGAGCTTTCACTTCACTAAATTATCAGAGAGGTTCAAATACGCTCATGTGTGCTAAATACCAAGCATGCTAAAGATTAGGAGGAGCAAGATGAGCATTTGATCATGTCAGCTAGTGCTTTTAGATAGGTCTTGCCATGCAGGTACCTGTTCTGGAAACCCTTGCAGCACCGAGAGTATCTTCTCTGTTTTACACAGCACAGGCTGTTGTATTGTGTCCATTCCTGCTTTGAGACTTGGAGCATCACAGGGGAAGGGCACATTTGTGGGAAGAAGAGACCTATATAATATGCAGTGGGTTTCTCCTACTCATCGACACTTCTACTAACTACTGTGTCCTTGTTTATCAGAGGGGAAGAATGTGTTGTAAAGGATGAAGCACAAAATATTGTGTGCAGTAAAGGTTTGATATTTGTTTTCTTTGAAGGAATTTCATTAACAGTGCTGCATATGTGAAAGATTGATGCTTTTCCATATTTTTACCTTTATTTAACATAGCTTTAATTTATGGTAATTTTGGATTAGTTTTGCAATGTTAATAGCAGTTCAGTTTGTTTGGTAAATTGAAACTCATCTGTCTGCTTTTGCTCATCTGTCATTGAACTAATTTAGGACTCACCATGATGCTAAAATGCATTTTAATACCAAACTTGGCAGAGTTGTGTCTTTAGTCACTATGTATTATTCCGAAGAAACTTGATCCTTAAAAGGATCTTATCAGAATCTATCAGAGTTGAGTTTTATTTTGCACAGTTCACCTTCCCACTTTAAATTAATATTTATAATGAACAGCGAAAATACTGTGGGCATGTTTAATAGATGAGTGTCCTGCTTTTAGAAGTGAACTTTACAGCTCATTAGTTGCTCAGCTCTGAGTTACTATATCAGTATTTTAATAATTTGCTGATCTTGCATTTCATGTTTCTGCCACTGAATTCTCAAAGGGATGTCTTGGCGAACTGATTTATTAGGAAGGTTTTAAAAAAAAGTATCTCTTTCAAAAGCAGAAACTTACCTAATATCTTCCGCTCTTACAAGATGTCATCTATAATATATATCTGCACATTTCTTCTAATGTAATTAAGGAGCTGCTGACAACTGCTTATCTAACTAAAACGTGTCACATGCAAATTTTGAAAGACTGAAGAAACTGCAGCAGGGTCAGACTACCAAGCATTTAGCAGTGTCTCTTTTTGAGGGGGGGCCCTACATGACTGTCCTTTCCCAGCTCCAGCTAGATTGTTAATGACCATTTTTTTACTTCTGGATTTTTAATTAAGACCATGCTTGGCTTTCAGTTGCAGTAGTCTTTCTAATGAATGCTCTTACTGATTTAGTCAGAGAGCAAATGGACTCTTCATTCTCAATAGAGAAGTGAGAACTTCCATAGTTAGATTCTCCTGGTTTTCCCTCTGTCTTCATCTTTTCTTACCAGTTACTGGTTTTGGAATAGTACCAGAATGTTGGTTTCTGCAGAAAACTTTCCTTCCTGATCCACATCTTGCTGCAAGGGAAATCTCACTCTCCTAACACTTTTTTGTCTCTACCCTCTTTAAAGGAGAGCTGAGAAACTGTTTCTATTTGTCTTTCTCCTAACCAAATCCAAGGTTTATGAAGTCCCTCCTTCATGTGGGAGTCCTTAAGTCCCACTTGCATCCAGGTTTTGTGGGGCTTTCACTGTAGGCTCTGCTTTTGAAGTTCACTGTCAGTCATCTTGAAAACTATCTCTGTGTGCATAAAAATTTCTACATGTTGTTAAGGAAAGCAGCTTCCATAGAGGCATTTTTATTGCTAGTAGTCATTCTTGACTTAAGATATTAGAAGATCCCTGAAGAGCTGCCAAGGAGAAGCTACTTGTATTTATAGACTCATTCATGGACATAAGGACATACACGTGTCCTGTTCAGCAGGACTGCCAAAGCTATTGACTGCTAGCATATTTAACAGAATGTAGTAATGTCTCTAATATCTGTATTTGGAGGTCTGTATGTAAGCATATATTTGTGTCTTTCAGAGTATAAGGCACTGTTTATAGTTTTAAAATAATTATGGGTCATAACCTGTAAGAATTGCATGAAACTCAAAGAGCAGAAAATATTTCTCAGATTTTTCAGAAGTACTAAGTGAATGTTTTCGAAAATATACTGAAATCAGAACATTTGTTGCAAGCTTACTCAACAACTTTTAAAAATAATTTCACGATTATAAGCTGCACTGATTATAAACCGCGCTTCCGGGTGTCGGCAACTTTTCATTCTTTGTCCATATATAAGCCGCACCGAATTATAAGCCACACTTTCGTTTGCAGCAAGGATCCGCGTGCAACAAAGTAACGAATTAGTAAAGGAATCACACGATTGCGGGGTTTACAGCTCGGCTTGGGGCTGGGCGGGCTTGGCCCCACTCGGTGCTGTCGACGGGGCCGGGTGGCCCAGCTCAGCGCTGCTGCCCGGCCAGCCACTGCTGCCGCCGCCACCACCACTCGGCAGGGCTGCCCGGCCCGCCGCTACTGCCGCTGCCTCCGGGCTCACTCGCCGCGGCCCGCTGCCTGCATTGCCACCGCTGGGCTCACCCCAGCCCAGTGCTGCCCCGCAGTGCTGGCAGGAGCCCGCTCCCCCCGCCGCGCAGCAGAGTAACCAATTTGTAACAATTACGTGATCATGGGTTTTACTGGAAGGTGCTCCATTCACGAGCTTGTCTCGGCCCGTCGCTTGCGCATCCGGGTTGGGAAATTTCCGAACTTTGTTCATATATTGGATGCTCTGGAGTATAAGCCAGACTTCTGGGTTGGGACCAAAATTTTAGTCAAAATGGTGCGTCTTATAATTGTGATATTACTGTACTTTTAAATTTTTCAGATTTTTCAAAACTCAAAAAATAGTCTACCTGTTTTTCATCCAAAGTATTTTGCATCTCAGTGAAGAAATACAAATGTTTGCATCTCAGTGATGGCAATACCTATTTCATCCATTCATACTCACAACCATCCAGCACATAATGTGTAATTTGCTAATAAAATAGAGCAGACACTGTTTTTTAATTGTTTCTTAACTTCACTTTAGACACTCTTCCACTACAGCTTATTGTTCCGCTGTAGTTAAGCTATGTAATGATTAATGAAGAGTCATGAACTGTTTATGGAGCCACCATTGACTGATCTCACTGTCCTTTCCTTTCGACTCTGTACTTCTCTTTTGGGTGACTGCCAAGGAAGGATCTCTGTTTCCTTTTTAAGTGGTCCATACATCTGGTGCTCCTGATAAATAATAAGTGGAAGAAATCTTCAACATGAATTGCTGGCACAGATAATGGAGAGGAGATGAATTTGAGGTGAAGTCATTAATTTTAAGAGAAAATCCTTGGATTCTGGAAGAGATTACTAACAGAGAAATGCAATATTTTACTAACTTTCAAAATGTGGTTGGTGTGATTTGGGGATTTTTATTCTTCCTTCCCCCCCCCCCCGCCGCCGCCGCCTTCCTGCCAATAATCTCAAGGACAATTAGGCAATTGGTGTGTACTTACGTAGTGATTCAATTATTTTTAATGTCTTATCAGACATGTAGAATTCTCCCTTTCAGTGAAGAATTCAATCAGGTTTGGAGCAATAAGCCAGCAGATTTGTGCAGTGTTTGGGGCGGTGTTTGGGCTGGGATCTTGGCTGTCTGGCTGCTCCAGTTTTGGTTTATAACACTGCAGCTGTAGAGTTTTATTGAATGCAAATCTTATATTAATATTCTGTGATAGAGGTGCTTGGCTTGCAGGGCTGGCAAGCCCGTTGCCATGTAACTAGAGAGCTTCTGGAGCTTAGGAGCTAATTTGGCAGCACAAGTCAGAAGCTTATTGCATTAGAGCTGGTTGGCCTGTAACTACTGATTTTACCACTGGATTTTCTAATTTACTAGCATTAATAACTGTATTTTTAGTTAGTATGTAAGCTTTAGGTAGTATGTTCACATTGATTGCAAAATTGTGGATATTTTGATTCTTCTAGTGTTCAGTTTTAAATAGCATGAAGTAGTATAGTTGTAAATAATTGAACTTTCCTAAGACAGTGTTGAAAATTATTTTGTTCTGAAACCTGCTGTGCTTATGCCAGAGTCTTGATCCTGCAGTGACTGAAGTCCTTGTCTAGTCACAAATCCATTCATTGCTGACATTGATGTTTAGAAACTCTTGAGACCAAGAAGTAATTTAAAATCAGTGATTACATACACTAGAGAAGGCAGGGTGTAGCATTTAATGCTGAACATGATTGCACATACCTTGCTACAAATCTGTCTCATTATTTTAGAAAGTTCAGGTTTATTTGGATATGGATTCTCAGTTCAGGTTCTTTCATGGAGCCCTATGACCCTTTGTCAGCGTAATCTCTAACAATATTTTAAGATTTGTCTATTTCTTTGAAAAATTGATCCAGTGAAAAATTAAGCTTGTTAATATGTTTTGGCTGAACTGGAAGGATGTTTCTGGGTATCTGGATAGAAAGTAGGAAATTTTGTTTTTTTCCAAATAAGACTAATACGCTGTAGTTTTGGTTTTAAACAATGGTAAAATATAATAGGACTCACAGGTTTAATATGAGAACCATAGAACAATCACCAAGCACCAAGAATATATAAACAGTCTAAAAGCCTTTTTTTAAATGGAAATTGTGTATTAGGGCAGAGGTGAAAATGAAAATTATTTGCAACATTGATGTGCTTGGAAACAGCAAATGCCATAATGTGTATTCGTATAGAATTATATGTAAAAAAAAGTATTTAGAAAATAGTTTTTGAAATATGAATTCTAAAGGAAGGACAGACCTTAATTTTTACTTTCTAGTCTGGAAATTTAGTAGGCTTAGTAATACACCTTTCCATAAATATGGAAAAGAAAAATTTAGTAAATTTTAGAACACAGAAAGGGGTTTGTGTATAAACCCTTTAATACTATTACACAAGCATGCAATTGTAGCCTTCAGCTTCCTTCAGTACAAACTACAGTAATTATGATATAGTTAATTTTAACATTCATATTCTTGTCACCCAGAACAGCCAGGAAGTGCATACATGGGAAGCATATTTTATCACGTGTATGTTTCCAGCTCCCGTTCCTAATTGTATTATGTTCAGAGCATTCTGCAAGCCTGCAGGTTAATATATGTAGTACTTCCATACAACCCTAGTTTGCCGCTCCTTACAGATTTAAGTTGTAGATCCTTAGAAGCTTCACCTGGCCTTTCTTTCTGCAGCATGAGACTGATGAAATTTTTAAAAGAAATTTTTAGCATATTTCTCAATGCATCTATCTACAAATTAACAGGAGAATTCATTCCAGTAAGTAACGTGAAAAACTTGCCTGCTAACCATATAATGTAGTTCAGTGAAACCTTGATTACAGGGAAATGTATTTATTCCAAATGGTCCCTCTGAATTCATAGTTGCTAACCAGGACTGGAGTATCAGAGACGGCAGCAAACCCTCTGGCATATTTGCTTCCAGCACAATACACAATTCTCAATCTTCTAGTTGGAACATCAAATCGCTGTGTGAATTTCTTGTCACAAAACTGAATCTGAATGTGTAAGAGCCTTGTAAAAACCCAGTTTGGGGATAAATTTGTTTTTGTTGTTGGTTGGGGTGCTAGATTCATGCAGCAAAATTTTCTTGGCTTGGTCCACATGGTTCTGCAGAAATATAGCTTCTCTCTATCTCTCCACCTTTCCTTTCTTTCCTCCTAGAGTTGTTGATGAGACCTGGTCTTTTTTGGTCTTTCTCTAGCAGCAAGTGAAACCTGTGAGCTTCCAAACAGTTCTCTGAGCCTTATCAGTCTTCTGATAGATTCAGAATTAAACAAGTTTAATCAAATATCAGGTTTCATTAATTGTGCTGTGCAAAAGTCTTACACGAGTAACATAGATATTGGAAAAAAGGATTTAGAGAGGTGTAAGTCAATCATGTTGTAATTTATGAATCATTTGACAGAATAATTCCTTTGATCATTTGATTATCTGATTTTCAAGGCTCTGCTCAATTACCTATTGAACTTGTGTAACATCCAAATATTCATGTTGTTTTATCAGTAAAACAGTTGTGTGTGGATAACAGCTATCTGTGAGAGAGGAATGCCTCTGAGAAGAATTCCTAGACAGTATAGGTGGAGGTTTAGGTGCTCATTGAGACTGAGCCATTTCTTAACTGTTCCTGACTATCACTTGACTTGGGGAATGCCTTAGGCTGTGACCCTGTGTTTCTGTTTTCATGCTGCTTAGTGAAAAGTAGAGGGGAGGATTGGAGGTTTTGCTGTTTCTTTTCTTTTCTTTTTTTTTTTTGTATTATTACGTTCCTTCAGGGGACTTTTGGACATGTGTTCCATTAATCATTAGCTGTTAGTGACAGTTTGACTGCCTTCCAAGGGGTTTGTGAAGAACAGCTTGTTCTTACTGGATTTGTCAGGAATACGCTGCTAGATTAAGTAGGTCTTTCAAGTCAAATCCTTTCATACCAGTTGATACAGTGACCCAGATCAAACTCTGGTTTTTGTGAAAATACCCTGGTTAATTTTGAGCAAATGGCATAGAGAGTAACAAAAATTGTCAGTTTCCAACTATATTGCCTGTTGTGTTTTTTTCTTACATATTTAGATGTTATTGCTGACACAACTGCACATGTGAAACTGTTTGCTAAACCTTATTTACTCTCTAATCTGGAGAATTATACCATGTCTCTCTTGTTCTTCATGAGGCAGCTTTTGAGTAGGATATTTCAGGTTTTTCCTCTCTTTGGAACCATGGGGAGAATAAACAAGGAAATACAAATAGCAGATTTTGCAGCACAGTTGGAATATTAGCTGTTTATTTTGGCATTGCCATATTCATCAAATGAGTGATTCGTTATCTAAATGGGATTGAGATACAGCTGACTCTTATCTGATGTAATCTGCAACAAAGCTTCTGAAAAATTTCCCCCTCTGTATCTAGTAACAATTGTTACACATTTAATATACCTTTATGGCTTATAGTTTCTCTAGCTACTCTAGAGAAGTAAAAGAGCAGAAGTGCTGTGCTGAGCCTTGTGCTCCCAAACAAGGAGGGGCATGTTTGCCAATAGCACCAGTGTGACCCAGGAATGTGTGCTTGCGGGCTGGAAAGCCAGCTGCATCCCAGGCTGCATCTAGAGCACTGTGGACAGTAGGTGGACATGTGGGAGAGAGTCCAGAGGAAGGCTGGAAAGATGCTCAGAATGCTGGAGTGCCTCTACCATGAAGACAGAACGAGGGAGCCACCATGGGAAGAGAAGATGCTGGAGAGACCTTAGGCACCTTCCAGTACCTAAAGGGGGGCTCCAAGAGAGCTGGAGGGGGACTTTTTACAAGGGCATGGGGTGACAGGACAAGGGGGAATGGCTTTAAATTGACAGAGGGTAGGTTTAAGTTGGATGCTAGGAAGAAATTCTTCCCTGTGAGGTTGGTGAGGTACTGGCACAGGTTTCCTAGGCAAGCTGTGGCTGCATCATCCCCCGAAGTGTTCAAGGCCAGGTTGTAAAGGGCTTGGAGCAACCTGGTCTAATAGACGACGTTCTTCCCATGGCAGGGAGGTTGGCGTGAATGGACTTTAAGGTCCTTCCCAACCCAAACCATACCATAATTCTAAAACCAGCCTTAAGGTTAGCATTTTTGCAATCTACAAGATACATTTTTTGTTAAAGGGATGTTTTTAAGTATTAGTTTATCATGTTCCTGCTAATGATCTTTCAGACTCAATATGGTGAAAATAATACTGTGTTTCTCAGTTAAAAATGAGTTGACTTTAGAAGAAAGGAAAAAACAAAATTTCTCTGGCCTGTGCACCTCGTAGTAGAGTTACTAAATATGTTTCTAAAGGCCTTGTTTTGTATTCACAGTGAGATCTTCCTGTAAAGCTCTCTTCACTGTAAATATATTTTTTTAAAAAGTGGAGGGATCTTTTATTATCTGTCTCTGCAACACAACGTACAGAGAGCTCCATCTTACAAAAGGGAATTGTCAATCCCTTTAGAGGGCCTAAAGCAAGAAAGCCCAAGCCAAAAAAATTATTAGACTTGCCTGCATGACAAAAATCAATAAAATACAATCTCTTGTGGTTTAATATGAAAATAAACACAAAGAAGTGGCTTTCAGGAAAAAATATTGAACTGCTGGTATAGAATTGAAGATGTCAGAAGAAGACTGAAAGCAGAGGATGTTGTCCAGTTTCCTGTAGGACATATTTCAGAATCAAAGCCAGGAATAATAGTGTTGGAGGGTAAGCTGTCTGACCATGTCTGAAAACCAAAATTCAATATGAGAATGTTAGTGATGTGAGTGAGATGGAAAAGCACTTTTCTCATTGGTGCCAAACTTTGGGATACATTGTTAAAACATTTTATTAATTCATGGTTATCTATAATTGATTAAAATGCTGTGAATAATAAAAAAATTAAAGGTATGGTTTTGTTTGGCTAATTTCTTCTCCACTGAATTTATTATTATTTTCTGTCATACTTAACTGTAGGTACTACTGGGTATCAGTGATGCTTTGATATTTGTGTTGTGCAATGTTGTCAGCAGTGCAGATACTCTGAAACTCTTCAGACACTCTGAAACTGTTTGAAATACTCTGTATTTCCCAGGAAATTTCAAAAATTTTTTTTAAACTGCTTCTGAACACTGCATGTCCTAGTCTTATTATGTCCTCTTTGGAAAAAAATTTAAACAGAGCTTTAGTAGTATTTTAAATCCTTAAATTACTCACTGTACAATCAAATCTAACTCCAATTTTATTTTTAAATCAGGGAATAAGTAAGGAGATCTTTACTTTTAAGTTCAGGGTTTTTTTATAGTACCAGTAATATAAAGTAATTGCAAATTAATGTATTGCAGGGTTTTATTTAAGTAGGTAGAGTAGCATAATTTCCATTCTGATTGTACCTGAAGGGTCTTATGTGCTGTAACTCATTGTAAAGTTGCTGTTAAAAAAAATGTGGCTTTTTTTTTAGTTTTCCCTTGTTTTCCTGGGTTACTAAAACTTGTGCAGGTGTAGCAACATGTGTGTTAGATGCAGTGAAGCAGTGTTTGTTGGGGAAAAACATTGTTATAGAAAGCATTTGATAGACGGGAATTAATGACATGTAATCTATCCCCAGATTCTTGCAATGGTAAAACACATCCCTGTTTTCTCCCCTGCCCCGAGTAATGATGTTGCGTCAGTACCATGTTGGCTTTTTCATGAGTTTGTCTTTGAGATTTCCATGTCTTTGTGGGTCTTGCTTATGAAGCATTTAGCTTTAAGTGCTTGATCAAGAAATTTTATTATAATTGGAAACAGATATCTACTTACCCACCATCTTGACTCTCAAGAGCAGTACTCAATACGGTACTGCTCATGAAATTGATAGTAACAGTGGTCTTTCTGTGTCCAGAGTTGCTTTTCTGCCCTGCACATTCAAAATCCTTTGCCAGGCAAGCTCCTGAATATATATCTGCTAAGTTTATTACATTTATTTAGTTACCTGTCAATTTAAGCTTTACCTGGTGGCGACAGCAATAGTGGAAGGAAAATTTGTATGAGTGTGCTGATTTGAAAACAAACCAGTGGGAGATCCCAATTCAGAACTACAATTTAATAGGAAAATTAAAATAAAATGCAGTAGTACAAAAACACTGACAGAGTCAGAATGCAACCTGACATCCTGTCAGTCAGGGTGTTGGTAGCAGTCTGATTAAATGCTGGCTGCAGTCCTTCTGGAGTGACAGATGTGTTTCTGTTGAAGCAGTGGTCCTGTAGAAGTGTAGAAGGGTCTGGTCTTCATCTGGAATCCAGTGTAACTATGTTGCCTGTGGTGTTCCAAATCTCAGATTATATCCAGGTAGGAGTGCTTGGCTGCTCCTCCTGGGTGGAGCATCTCCCAATGGGATGATGTAATTTTATCAGTCATGCAGTGGGACTCCGGGCCCATTAACAGAAGATACGTTCCTGGGGGGAGGATGGGTTGTGGAAGAGATAAAGATCACTGCTCCACCTGGTTTAACAGAAGTGATAGAATGCATACTTTTGGTTACATCCTGTATTGCAACCTAAGACAACGAGGCTTACAGTGAGTTTTTAAGCTGGTGGTAAAACAGCTAGTTGTAAAGTGTCTGTATGACTAGACACAAGTGAAAATGAATGTATACCTGTGTGACTATCTATCACTCTCACTGTTGGAGGGGGGCTAAGTCACTCATTTTAAGCTTCCCATTTGCATGCCTGTGCTGCCTTTTGTCTGGTTTTATCACTTTAAATGACGCAGAAGGCTGTCTAACTTCTCCTTCTAATCAGTCCCGTTTGTTGTGAGAGTTAGCACTTTATATTTTCTAACAAATCACACTTGAAGGCATACTGCATGTTTGTTTGCAGGTGTATTTCTCTGTGACAGCTGTTCTTTAAGACCCTAAGATCTGCCATTAATTTTGAGTAGTCAGAAAGGCATCCATCTAGTCAGCAGTACAAATCATTACTGCTTGTTGATGAGTTTTCATTATTAACATTTCTCAAAGGCAAGGGTGACTGAAATTTATGGCATCAGTCAGCCACATGAGATGGGGATATGTTATAAATGCTGCCAGATGTCACTGAGATGAGTTCATGAGCGACAAGCAAATCTTCTTAGGGAGAGCTGTAAAATTTGCTGTGGCAATCCCCTTCTCTGAGCTTGTTTCTGTTGCATAAATCAAATGGTATTGTGACTTCGCAGCGTGGAGTCAGAGTGGCCCGATAGGCACTGTAGCATCAGCAGGAATGCAGATGATGCAGAGCTGAGACAAGGTTGTATGCAGCCGTGGTAAAGGTGGGGGCTGATGCATGGCCCATCTTGTGCTATTCCATGTATGGCCTTGATCTTGCTGGAAATCACAGCAGGAACATAATGAATCAAATCCTAAATCATTTTTGAAAGAAAAATAAACCCTACAGAGATCTCCAGAAAATAACTTTATAACCTTTTTGAGAAGTGTGGTTTGAGTCATACCTTTATAAAGATTGATTAATGTATTGAACTTTAAAGACACAACCTCACGAAACCAGCAAATGTTACTGTTTCTTTAAAGAACTAACCAAGACCTGAGACTATATGAAGAAAGATTATGTTTAGTTGGCAAAATCACAACCTTAAAAGCATGGAGAGTGGGTATTAAACTTGCCCATTTAATCTCTACGTTGGCACACACCCTTGTCTTAGATGATGGTCTGCCATGCCATGCTGGTATTTTCCCCCCAGAGACTTCTCTGTTGGGGCAAGGGATAGATAAACAAGCGAGCAAAATCAAGGTTGCAAAGACAGTGTGTTAGTAATTTTTCATGCTTATTTTCCAAACACGTCTACAACTCAAATTTAAATGTTTTTATTTGGTTTTGACAGGTTTACCTCTATGGCTGTTATATCCTTTGGTTGATATATACTGCTTCTGCACTATCTTATTCTGCCTTTTGTATGCCTGCATATGAAACTTAAACTATTTTCTTTGCCATCTGGCCCATTTTTTTTCTGTCTCTCCTTCATTGGTAATCCTAAGAGCTATAGAGGTATTGGTTTCTATTTGGAAAGATGTCCTGGATATATTAGCTTCTGATTTTTATAAAAGATTAAAACTCCCAAACTGCATAATATTGTAGAAATATGCAAGGTTTGCATCAACTTTGTTACATCCTATTGCTCATTTTCATAGGTATTCTGTATTTAAATGTTATTGTACTGCTAAAATGGACCAAACAATGAAGTAATTTGGCAAATATTATATAGACTCTTGTTTATGGCTCTAATTTGGTATGCTGTTATTCTGAGTAGTCTAGAATTGCTTTAAGGAAAATACTCCTATAGTGCAAGGTAATCTATTTGGCAGCAGTTACAGTAATTTCACGACTATAAGGCACACCCTTTTGACTAAAATTTTTCCCCAAACCCAGAAGTGTGCCTTATAGTCCGGTGCGCCTTATATAATGGACAAAGTTGCAAAATTTGCCAACCTGGAAGTGCGAGCTGCAGTGGGGGGGGGGGCGGTGCCGCGGGAGAGCTGAGTCACAATGGGGGGGCGGGAGCGGGTGGCCACAACCGGCAGGAGCTGCGTGGGGAGGGAGGGAGGGAGGGAGGCGGCGCCAGCAAGAGTGCCGAGGCCCATGGCATGGGGAGGGCGCCTGGGGCTGTGTTTAAAGGCTACGCCAATCTGTGAAAAATGTTTGCAAATTGAGCATGTGCCAGTAAACCCTGCGATTGCATTATTCCGTTTCTATTTCGTTACTTTGTTGCACGCGGCGCAGCTCCTCGCCGCAAAAAAGTGCGCCTTATAGTCCAGTGCGCCTTATATAATGTACAAAGTTGCAAAATTTGCTGGCTCCCGGAGGTGCGCCTTATAATCCGGTGCGCCTTATAGTCGTGAAATTACTGTGATTAGATTTTTTTCGGTAGCAGGAGGCAAACTAAATTGAGTTAAATTTACATTGATAAACCACATCTCACCATAGCTCCAGAACTGCAGATTAAGTCTAGGTCATCTTGCTGATTTAAAGGAGAAACATGGATATGAGAGCTCTCAAATAGTTTTGATAATTACAAATGATTGTTTGATGGGCAGATAGGCATGATTCAAAGTGAGAAATCTTTGAAGTTTGATCCTATTTGGTCATTTTGCATCATCATAGGGACGTTTCAGGGTAGTTCAGAAGAGAATTTCTCTTTTTGTGTTCTTGTCCATCTTAAGTGGGACAGACAGAGTTGAAATGTTCTTTGGAGAAACAATTGTGCTTGTCTGAGGAAGGTAACTGGCAAAAGATCTTGAAAGTTCAAAGAAAATGACCCAGAACTGAAGACAGCATAGCTATGAGAGCTTGTGAGTCCTGATACACTCATTTATTGGTGAGTACCAATTTATTGGGGTTTAGTCACAGCATCTTGACTTGAAACAGAACTGCATATATTTATGGGAGGAGATGTAAGTGCTTGTGCTTCTTGTACTAATAGATATAGATATATAGATATATAGATATATGCAGGTACAGCTATAGATATAAATATGCACGATGTTCCAGTGAGATAAGTAGGGAAAAAGCAAGGAATTGTAACCAGTCTAAGTAAAGTGGAGAAGCTGCCAAATTGCCTGTTTGACAGGTTAACCCTAGGAAGGTCTGCAGTACACTCTGACCTCAATGGGGTGTGTGCTGTAGGGAATAAAACAGACCTGGCTTACTGGGCTGCTGGCATTAGGGGCCAAGCAAAAAGCAGTGTGCAAAGCAGGACTTGTCCCTGCCAGCCAGAAATGAAAAGGTTGAACCAGTTCTGTGGTTAAGTAAACCTTTGGCATGGAGCTAAAAGGATGGATAGCAGAAAGAGTGTTCTCATGTATGTGGGGCAAACAGCTTCTTTGAAAAGTCAGTGAAGGGACTAGAAACCAAATTGTGGCATAAATTGTATACAGAAAATACCAGGGGGCAAAATACCCCAAAATTTTAGAATCTTGCTGCAATCTCTTGGATTTGTCAGAAGGGAAGTATTTGCCAACCAATTTATTTAAGACTTTTCAGAGTAGACTTATCCAAGGAAGGAGGGAGATGCTCATTCCCTTCTGTGTGTTTGAGTGAGATCCAGACTTGCTGCCTGTAGCAGCAAGGAGAAAAAACACAGAGAGCTGCAAGCCTGGGAGCTGAGACAGAGCAGGAATGAGCCTAAAGTAGCTCCTTGGCTCTCAGAAACACTACAAAGACCTTGGGAGCAGGGTTTGCTCCCCTCAAAGACAGGATTGACTGTTGGGCTGGTACTGGGGACCCCTCTGCAGAGACCCTTTGTGCAGGAGGAAGATTGCTTACATCCTTTTTCCTGCTCCTATTTCCTGGTCATTTGAGTTTTTCTCAGTTTAGGAGGTTGATTAGCCCTGTTTGTTATAATAAATACTGATTTGTGTTGCTGCTGTTCAACCTTCTCGAGGGAGTTCACTCCATTAGAAGACTGATATGGGTCCACTACAGAGTTTTGGCTAATCCTTGGATATGCTGCCTCTTGAGAATATCAAATCCTTCTCCCCTTCTTGCAGACAGTAGGGAGGATTGCAAATGGCCCAGTGTAGGAGGGAAAAAAATTAGGTAGGTCATGAAGGAAAGGAGGGAAGCATAGGAGGGAAGCATAGCATTGAAGCAGAGACAAGTTGGGAAGCTGGAAAGTGGGGGAAGAAGATGTTGGAGAGATGGAAAAAGTAAAGAGAAAATACTAGAAATGGAAGAGGAAAAGTAAGTGACAAGCTGAATATCCAGAAAATAATTCCCTGGATATTCCCTCTCCCTGATCAATTGATAATGGAAAATAATGTCTTTAATCCTTCTGTCCTCTGAGTGCATGACTTACCTGCAGCGTACATGTTGGGAGAGCACTGAAGGGTTTACACAATGGAGGATTGTGCTACTATTTTGTTTAAAGGAGAACAAGTTTAGAGGTTTCTTCACTCAGCTTTAAATAGTTTAAGCTGTATCAGCAGAAAATGAGACTTAGGTGTTTTTATATGTTATTTTGTTGTTTTCATTTTTAGTGGATAGTATATTCATTTATATATATGATTTCTCTTTTGATCTCCATTTGATCATTTTCAGAATTTATAAAGTAGCCTTTAATCTGTCCAGTACGTGTTAACTTTTTACCTTTGCCTACTCCTTTCTTAATAAATTATGTAGAAAAGGTAATTTATTTAAGAAAAATTATAAATAAAAATATATAAATTAGGCTTGTGGTAGTTTGGTTGTTTTGGAGTTTTTTTGCTCCTTGACAAAACCCAAATACTGGGTGCGAGTTTCTAGTTAAAAACAGTTTCTGTCTAGTTTCTTTAGTCTCTGGGAGTCTTAGTATGTATTGCGAAATTGAGGGTTAAGTTTCTTTATACTTCAAAAACTAAAAGTAGGAGGTTTTTTTTCATTACTCCCTGCAAAATCAAGTCAGGTGCAGCCATAGTGGCTGAAAAACCATGCCACGTTCTTCTTTTTGATTTTTCTCATCTGTGACAGATATCTGGTACAAAGGATCAAAAGTCAGACCTATTTTTTGAAAAATGAGAAAATTCAGAGTTGTAAAATTAACATGAGAATTAAAGATGACTGAGTATTTAATTTTAATAGTTAGCATTTCCTTAATTTTCTTTTTTCCCTTCTTTTCCCCCCATTTAAATGTATCAAAACATTGAAGAAAAAAGAGAATTTGAGATGAAAGATTAAAGATGACTCAGCCTCCATCAATGTATGCCCTGTTTTTCTTCTTTAAAAAAGTCTTTTACCTTATTGTAGGCACTAAAACATAGACTGTACCAGCCAAAAATAATGAGATGTTTCAATCCTGTAGATTTTTGCTTGATGTCAGTAAATGGGACTTTTTTTAATGTTTAGGGAGCATAACTCTTAGAACAATTTTGTGTTTCAGAAGTGACAAGCCTACGTGGCTGTATTATGTGGTATTTTACTTTGGTCCACTATATGTTGAAATATCATCTACAAAGTATTGTACAAAAGTTTGCATTAACATGTTCTGTTCTGCTGTACCTTAAAACCCCTGAACTGAATTAAATCCTGCAGGTCCCCAAGCAGATGTAATGTTGTGAAGAGTCTCCAACAGATTATAATAGAAATTGCAGGATACCCTTCAAATGCTGATGACTATTTTTCATAAAAGTTCTGAAATGAGAGTGCACCCCATCTCAGACAGAGAATTTCATGTGATTGGATCTCTCCCTGGGGCTCAGTAGCTGGTTTCACTTTAAAGGGTTTGCTTCCATACAGATGTTGTTAGGTATGTGCTGTTTCCAGAATCCTAAGGTCAGAGTTGTAAGATAAAATAGGTGACCAAAAAAAAGGGTCACTTGCTGCTTGGCCATCTGCTCTTACCAGCATTAAACATCTACCAAAAACCAGTATCCTGACTGGAATGTGAGGAAGAAGAGGAATCCATTCAGCTATTTAAAGTTTACTAGAATAACATGGACTGGGTATGAAGCACCTTCCGGTTGAGGATTGAACCCTAATACTGTGTAAATTTGATTGTACTAACTCACAAATACTCCATTGTGGCAGGCAGGTATTGTTTCTTACAGATAATATTACTGAGACAGACAAATAACACGCCTATAAGTAATACTAGACCCAGAAATAAAACATGGCCTTTATTTATTGTAAAGAAATTAGGGAGTAAATTGCAAATGACTGTTTGCCTCTCTCCACAACTGCTACTGCCTAACAACGATTGCCAGGTAGGATAAACATCATTAACTGTAAAAAGTTTGATGTCTGAAAGACATTACGAGTGCTGATACGCAGTTTTGAGGTCTCTCTGTGCTATATTTTAAAATCTGGCTTTGCCTTTTGATCTAAGCATAGTCCCAGCCTTGCCCATGGTACAAGTGTGCATGTGTGTACACACTCCTATGGATATAATGAAATTTGAATTGCAGTGGTGATTAATTTTAGTAGGGAGATGCTTCTGCTGTCAGAAAAAAAATTAGAAATCTTGCACACAACATACAGAAGCTTCACAGGAAATCATTCAAGCCCTCTCTCCCTATCAGGCTGGGGAATATGCCTCTTAATTTCCCCTGACGGAAAATACATCATCTCATCAACAGCCCTAGAAAATGACAAAACATCCCTGCCAAAAAAGACTGTCTGCCAAATGCTTCCATTGCCACTGGAGGAGGTGGGGCAGGGAAGGGAGTAGTGTGCTTCAGAAATTCCTTGGAAGGAGAATAATTTATCTTGCTGCCTGTCGAATTCCTGTGTTACACCTTGCATTGTCACAAAACGTTCATCTCGTAGTCAAGGTGAGACCCTCGAAAAATTAATTTGAGCCAGAGGGTACACAAACATTTAATTCTGAAAGAATAATTTATACTCCTGAATCTGTGTAGTGTGAAGTTCCCTTATAGTGTTTGAGCCAAGGCAAACATCTTGATGCAAAATCCATACCTGCAAGATCTCTTACATATTTCAGTGCCAGAACAAATGCTGCTCAGTCACATAGTGTACTGTGTGCATTAATCTGTAACAGTGATTATCTCCACTGAAGTTACTGTACAGTTTCATAAAGGTGCTGTAGCACCACTAATAGCAAAATTTGAATTTATTGAAATATTTGCTACTGCACTTTGGCTTAAATGAGTAAAGTATTTTAAATAAACCTCAAATTTCTATTGAACCTAGCTTTGCTGAATCTCACACAATTATATTCATAGTATGTATATCAAATTGTACATTAGGATAGAGGATTTTTATAGACAATTACTGTAACATTTATCATTACTTCAGTGCATTTGTGTTGCTGAGCTTTTTTAAATTCATTTTTTATGAATCAAAACTATGATGAGATAAGAATGTTTTATATTTGTGGGCCTCTTGCAACAACATACTTTTCCCTGCATTGAAATATTAAGTCAGATGTTGAAGATCAATGGGGTGTGTGTGTATGTATGTATGTATGTGTATATATATGTATAATAAGTACACTATCTCTGGTAAATACACTAATAATGTATTTTTATATAAATATAGTACAATGGACTAGCTTCCTATTACACTGAAATTTCAAACACATAAAGGACTGCATAATTCACCTCGCTACATGGATGCATCCGATTCTTATGTTACAAAGATAATTTTCAAGCTGCAAAATAGGTGGGAACTAGTGCTGTCGTGTACATTAAGTGTTTGGATAGCCTGAAACTGAAGCCTGCAGAGTTTTGAATGTCTCTTTCTCATTTTGGTGGGCATTAGACTGTGGGCATGATGGAGTAGAACCCATTGAAATAACTGAGTTGCTGAAGTGATGATGAAATTTGTGGCTGGAGCATTTTCTCTCATGTAAATGGATGGTCATTTGTTGTGTGATGGAAATAGTCTTTGTACTTTTTTCGTGAGCTAGCCATCTGCCAATCATTTGGCTAAAAGAGAAGCCAGGGGACCACTGGGAAGATGTGGGACTCAGAAATGTTCCAGCAGGCCTGAGGTTTATGTAACTTCTGCATCTGGCCCCATAGAGATGCCATCTGCAGTAATTGATTAGTCCTTTTATAACATACCTGTGCAGGATGAAAAATCCTTCCAAGTGACATATACAGATAAATAGGTATATTCTATACACATATTAGCAACACTGGCATATTACAAACATACTAACTTTAACTACGCATGTCAAGAATAGGTTGGCACATTGACATTCTGGTGGCTTTTATTACATACAAAATATTCAGATCCCCACATCTTGAGCAATAAACTCATGATTTTCATACAGGTATGTGTTATGACTTTGAACATTGTAGAGCAAAGTTTATTGGATGAGACCTTCATCTTGCATATTAAATTCATGACTGTAGTAATGGACTTTGGTTTTGTTTCAGAGATATATGCATGGTAGTGATTTGGGAGTTAAGAAATGTTAAAACAATGTGAGTAGCTATTTCTGTTTTAAGGTGTTTAACAAAACACATTAATTTTATAAAATACAACTGGTTTTCTTCTAAGATGAATCCAGAAAGCTTAGGAAAACAACTTGCTCATCCCAAAGTTATGTAGAATTAGTCCCCAAATTCCTGTTCAGATGAAACTTAATTTGGGTAAAGAAATTCCTGATTTTGGCTGTAAGACCTTGCTTTGACTCCACAGAGTAGGTCTGAGAATGCTGTAGTGGTAGGTTCATTGTGCAATTTGGTTTTTAATGGACACTATTTTAAAACTCTATAATGAAAGTATTTATTAGCAAATAAATATAAAAAACAATCTCCCTGTAGCCAGGATGGGATTGTGGTGGTAGTTGTTTTACCTTCTTTGTTCCTGATAGTGACATGATGCAGTACTGTTTAATAAAACACTGTTTCTTCAGGTATGGGATTTTGAAGTCCTTGAAAATATTAGCACTTATAATCATGTATAGGTGAAGAAGTGAGCAGTGCAGTGAAAATGAGTCCCCAGGACATTATTATACGATACTGTTTGGTTGTGTACTGTTTGTCCTGCCAACATGAAGAAGCAGGTACACTGAGAAGGATATGGTTGGAGAAATTTGAGGAATATAATTGAGACACACTGGCAAGATTGATGCAGAGCAGACACCTCTTCCGTCTCTTCTGGTGCCCCATATCACTTTTATCATTTTAAGATGTCTAGACATTTCTTCAAAATTATTGAAGTTGGAGTTGAACCAGAGAAAAGGAATAAATTATTCGTATTGCAGAATTCCTCTGTATTATAAAGATGCTTACATTCGATGTTAATAATGGAGCTCCTCATTTAAATCAGTGTATGTCTGCTCCTTGTAACCAGCCATAAATTCTCTACAGTCCTGTATGTGCTGATAGACTAGAAAATGATACATCTTTTTTATTGGTTCAATATCATCAGACAACCTGGGGAATTAATTCAGGAGGCAGTTTTACACAGGGATTTCACCTGCAAAACAACTCCAGCAATGCCAATGGGAGGTTGTGTTACTCTATCTCATGAGTGCTGGTTTGATTTACCTTCAAGTGCAAACACAAATTATGGGGAGAGGACTGCTTTCTCCTGCATTGTTCCCAGCAGTGGCTAAGCAGACCAAGTTCAGTGGTACTAATTACAACTTTTGAGTCTTTTGTGTGTTTTCCAGATGTAGCTGCCTTTACTTAGTACAAGCATTTTGTTTATTGGTATACAAAAAGAGGAGGCAGTTCTTTCCCTCCCTCCTTCTCTCTCTTTTTCTCTCTCTCTCAGACCCCCCCCCCCCACCACAGGATGGAAAAAGAAATGAAGAGATAACTTTGAACACTTCTCTGGAAGAACTAAAAGTAGAGATCTGAATAGTTGTTTTTAGCGGTTGTGCCACTGCCTCGTTCTCATTTTCAGTGTGATAAAGCAGGATTTTGCCTGCATGTGTGAAATTAAAGCTGTCAGCTTCCAGCATGGACTCATGTTTGAATGGCAGTGAGCTCAGCTGAGTTGCAACAAGTGGTAGTTCAGGGCACAAGAGCTTCAGGTTGGCTGGAGTTCAGGAATACATGTCCCAGAGCATGACTTCAGTGATGATTCTTAGGTCCAATGGTCTTACATTTATGATAGAATATAAGTAAAACCAAACAAATTACACTGCCAGACAGTTGGAGACCACAGATTTTAAGAGTCTAAATGCAGTCTTTTAAGATACACTTTTCTGGCAAAAATTGTTCTTACTTCCTATTTGATATTATCACATTATATTTGGATTGCAAATTTTTAATGTTTATGTGGGCAAACAGTGGCAGTCCAATTCCTAAATTTTCTTTCAGTCACTCTCTGATGACTAAATGCATTGTTGTCTTAGCAATACTACAGAGCAGATCACAATAATCTCAGTAGAAATGTATAATGTGGTATTTTACTAATAGCAGATAGTGTAGCTCATGAATATTTGGCAGTTTCTTCTTCCTACTTGCTTTGTAGTTTAAACAGAATTTTCTCATTTCAGCTTGTCACTTCTGATGCTGATTCATCCTTTATTGTCTTCCAGGTTGCCACTTTAGAATTCCCTCCAAAGAAGCTCTTTGGAAACAAGGATGAGCGAGTGATTGCAGAACGACGGTGTCACTTAGAGGTAATCCTAACTTTTTACAGGCTTCTGCTGTGTATTTAGGTGGAGTACTCCCTGCTTGACCAACAGAAGCCATTCCCATATGATCAACATTAAATAGCCTGTTTTTAAGTATCAAGTTATTTTCTGCCTCGTTTAACACAGGAGATGGCAGCAGTACATTGCAAAGTAAGGAAACAACTCTTAAAAAATAAATTACTTCTAGTCTAGGGGAAAAAAGGAACTCTCAGAGATGTTCATAGGAGATAGATTTATTTAAGGGGAAAAGGTGGTAGGTGAGGTAAGTGTTTACTGTAGACAGCTGGTCTCTGTGCAAGACAAGAGATTAAAAAAAATACTGCTACTTTAAATGCAATCTGTTAGTTGGAGATTTACAATTTTATCATAGTATATCCAAATATCTCATGACAGAAGTAAAGTGATATTTAGGCATCTTTGAGTTTTATTTTGTAACCCAGCTTTGTGAACATATTCTTTTTCTTTCAACTAATTTAAAAAAATAATTTTATTGTGGACAAGATTATTGAGTTTGAGGGTTTGATTTATTTTGGTAGTTCTACAATGCTGTGTGGATAGCAATGATTCTGAACTCCTATCACATATTAGGTCTTTATATTTCTATGTTAATGCATGTTTTACTGCAGCCCAGGGGCAGGAGAGGGGGTTTTGGGAAAGAAGAAGAGGCATGATCAAAGACTAAACTGTACACCCTGCAACTATATTGTAGCAACATGGGAATTACTTAATCATGCAAGTCATTAAGAATTACATTCTTTGTAGAGCTAAAATAGCATTAGGTAGAGCTTTAGAGAAATTAATATAAAATAGATTGCTTACAATTGAAATCTTAGGTGGTTTGAATTTTTTCTACGTACTTCACCTTTTCTTTGATCTACCAACAAAACATCCTCCCACTGACTTCTGATGTGAGGCTGTTTTACATGAAGCACAAAATGATTTTTTTTTCTTTCACATCCTCGATAAATAGCATAAAGGCATGCCCATATTCCAGTCTATTACTCAATTACCATATTTTTGTAAAAAATTTAATCCCTTAATCTTTCTGACCTTTCACTGGTTTACTAACAGATTTTATTGTAATGATCCTAATGTTAAAACTGCTGTGTATAGCGATGCTTTGATCATGGCCATGTAGTACTTAGAGCTCTCTATATAGCCAGGTTTTAATTTAAAATTATATCTATTTTAACTAAATTGGGTCATTATAACTTTATTACCTATATCTTTTACAAGCATAAAAATATATGACGACTGTTCACATGAATATGTTTTACCATATGCCCCTTGGCCATTCTACTCAGTAGTCCTGACAACTCATAGTGTTGAGAAACTGAAGATCCCTTGTGGTTAAGAGCAAGTTAAATAAGGAAGACAAGGAGCCAAGGAAATGTTAGTATCCTTGCCATGAGGAATTTGATGCAAGAAGCTGATCAAAACCTCCTGATGTCTAGATCTCTAATCATGGTATTTTCTTTTCACTACATGCTTTGCAGTGGTTTGCTCTGGCTTTGCCAGTAGCTGGAGAGCTCACACAGCTGCAGTCTCCTTGGTGAAGAGTGAGAGAAACCACCTAAGTAGTGACGGTTTCCAAAGTCATGTAATGCTTTGAAGGCTCAAGGAACATCTTGAGTTGTGCTGTGAACGTCTTGCAGTTATGCTGCAACAGTGGCAGGTGGCCCAGGCTGCAGTTCTATTTCAAATACTCACCGTTCATGCCTTGAGGCTTTCAGTCTGATGTGAGCCTTGGGCATACATGAGTAGTATATCTGGAAAGTAGTAAATGGAGGGATTGTCTCTGTGAGAGACTTGGGTCCTTGGCTTTTGGACTGTAGTGTATTTCTCACGTGGAAATTTGGTCAGGTGGAAGGTGAGAGTGTTAGACCTTGGTATCAAGTAGAAACATGGCTTGTATTCAGTTGTCTTTCACACCTGATTCTGTTCCTTGATTTGCTGAAAACCCTTTGCAATCTCTTTCAAGCTTCACAGGTGATGTGTTGGTATAGTGCAGTAGGGTATAAAAGTTTGTTTGGTTGTTCCACTTGCTTGATCAAGACCTAATGGCTAATTCACCATTTTTAGAAAAGGCAAAGCACAACTAGCAGACCAACACAAATGTATATTTTTATTCAACATCTGAGCTAATTTTATTGACTAAAAATAAATTATTGCCTGAAATACCAATCCAATAAGTGTTCTGAACAAATATTTTGTAATGTAAGATTATTAGTGGAGTGGTCATCCTAGTGGTGGTGATAAAGAAATTGCTCTGCTCTTCCAGGTTTTTACATTGGTAATTCATGCATCATAAATAGGCTGGAACTTGGTATCATTTTTCCTGAACTTCTTGCATTGAAATAGCTTTGGGTAGTTCAGTGCTTCCCACAGGTTGTCTCTTAGCAACTGCAGTTCCTTGTGCCTAATTAGATTTGTCCCTTTGCAAGACAGTTTAGGAAGAATTTAGTTTCTTCTACACATCAACTCTAGGATTTCTGCCACAATAGAAGAGAAGTGTGGGTTTTGGTACTTTTTCAGACAATTAGAATCAGGGAGGTTGGCTGTTGTGGAGTTTGCTTTGTTTGAGGATTGAGATGTAGTGTTACCTTACTTCAGCCTGGGCTTAGAAGTGGGCATAATTAATCATAATAGAGGTGAAATTACTTGGAGTAAAAGAATACAGAGAGCCCCAAATTATAAGGATTGTGATTTTTAAATCATAGTATGTTCAAAGTTTGTGTATAACATTAAGTTCTTTTATTTATCCTAGCTGGTACAAATGCTAACTAACTGAAAGCTTCACAAGAGCTTGTTTGTAGGAAAGCACATTACGTGAAGTATTTTTGTGTGAGATGAACCTGAGAACTCTGTGATCTCCAGCATGATATGTAGTTCCACTGTAAACACTTTTGTTTTGGCATTTGTTGGTATATTATCAAGTCTTTTGGACTGTATTTGGTGTTACCATAGAACTTTGGAAAATAATGTGCAAGTTTTAACCTATACATCTTAACAGAAAACATCTTAATTGTATTTTAAATTATCTACTCAAAATACCCTATTGCAATCTATTAATTTAACTTTTCATCAGGGACCTGTTGCAGGGCAAAACTCTAAATTAATTGATTTGTAGTTTATAGACTGTGATTTCACTTCAGAGCCAAGCTTGCTTGATTGAATCCACCTTAAATAAAACAGCCAAGAATTCTTTAGAGTGAAGTTAATGAACAGAAGTTAGTGTGTAGCTATCCTTTCTTGCAAATAGAAATCAATAGGTAAGAGTATAGGTTCCTTTTTAAAAGTGAATTCAGATTATGTATATTCATTTTTTCATATATTTTTAAGGACAAGCTTTGTAAAGGAAGTACTTGCCACAAGAACTACTCGAGTCAATGCATGTATCTATTCCTGTTTAAACTGCAAAGTATCTTTTATTCTTTGGTGAGTTGCTAGGTCTGTGAATGACACTAAAGGGAAATTTTCCTGAAATCCCAACTTCTGTGTTTCTGTATCATATCATTCTCCTGACTATTCTTTTTTCTTCTTCTCTTAGACTCATACTTTGTTGTAGTAATGAAGATTATTTTTAGCTCTGTTTTCCTACTGCGCAGCCAGAGAAACTGGGCAGGAGTCTAAGCTGACTGAGCAGATTGAGCTGTGTTTCTTGACTCTTCAGTCAAGAAGCCTTGCATTCGTGGACCCACTAGACTTTCTGTCCTGCCCTTGCTGTCACCAGTGTGTTTAGGAAAAAACAACTGTTACACCAACAAAATCAGAACAGGTTGTTGCTTAAAGGAAAACAAAAACTCTCCCAGGCCTCAGTCTGTCTCCTTGTCTCTGTTCCCTGTTTCCTCTTCTCTGTTTGCAGGGCTGCATTTCCTCAGATTGGTTTGCAGACAGCAAAAGGAGGAACAAGCAAAATACCTAGTGAGGTTTTTAGGGATCAACAGATGGTTAGAGTGTGGTGCTGGTAACACCAGCATTGTGGGTTCCATCCCCAGGCTGGCCATCCCATTAAGAGTTAGGTCCCTCCCAACTCAGAATATCCTGTGATCTGGGATCTAGAAATAAAGTTCTGCAGTCTGTAGAAGTCATGTGTTGTCTTTTGCTGCCACTTACAGAACTCAAGGAATGAAAGTCAACCTGGTAACAGTATGGTAATGTGAGTCTATTTGAAGTTCTGTAGAAGCATATATATCTTCCTGGCATTGCCTCTGCTCTTCTTTTTTCTTGGTACTTTGAACTTCTTTAAAAGATAGACATGCTCAATTTATTTAAAATTAATAATATAATTGTCCTTAACCTCCTCACTTCCTCATGTCTGCCAGTGAGGATTTCAATGATAGGTGTTAATGCAAGAGGCAGAAATCAATCTTGAATGAGCTACATAATTCAATTTTGCTGTCCAATCTGTAGAACTGTCTGGGGAAAGTGTTGTAGACACTGAACTGGCTGAAATATTGCTGTTACTTTCAGCCAAAATTAACCTTCCAAAATTAGATTAACTTAGAAGTCAAATCCTTTGTTTAGTTTTTAGTTTAGTTTCTTTGGAGGTTATGATTTCTAGGGGGATGTTTTTCAGTAAGACTCTAAATTTAGCCATGCCGTGTTTCCCCTTTAACAGTAACATTATGCTGAGTTGGCTTCAGGAATATGGTTCTTAAGGAAAAGGTGAAATGATGAAAATAGCACCTTTTTCTTGAACTTGGATTGATTCTTGTTGTTTAAGTGTCTTATTAGTTTTTGAATTAACGCCTTGGTGGAAGCCAGCTATAGAAATGTCTGAGAAGAAAAAACCCCTCAAAATATTTGTCAACAAATTTAAGTAAACAGAATGCCTGAATCTACCTCAGACCTTGAGGTTTTCCTTGAAGTCATGAGGACAGAAATATTATACTGAGATTTTAGATTATTCATCACCTGAATATTCAGTACGAACTTCATTAGTACTCCCCACAAGTCTTTGTTTCACTGCCCCATTTCTAAATAAATTTAACTGAGAGAACCTATGCTAGTTATCAGTGAATTGATGTTTAGATCACAAAAATCCTATCAAGTGGGGTTAGAGTTACCATTTCTGTTTGATTTCTTTCCTGACTGACACTAGTCACAAAGACCTTTCAAAGCTATTGTATACATGTTTGTTCAAAGTAATTACTAATAGGAAATTATGAGACACAGGCATCAGCTTACAACATCCCTAATGCCAAAGCATTCTAAAAGGAGCTTTATGCAACTGCTCACTAACCTGGCTTTTGAAGGGTGAATGTTTGCCTCTGACAGCATGGTGGTGAATACTGTTCTTAGCAGAATCTAGGCAAGATGGAATTCGGAACACATTCGGATACATATTGGAAAATAAAAGGAAGTTCTTGTCTTTTCACAGATATGAATGCACACCAGAAGCATTGCTAGTGCAAAAGCAAACAGCTGCACATGTTGGTGTTTGATAATCCTAGGGAAGTTTGTTTCATATCCATAGTCTGAATTACAGAACACAGTATCTTGGAATGATGAATTTAATTTCCCACCAGAGGAACAGGAATGCAGTGGGATCAGGGAAGGAAAGAGCACAGATGCATCCACAAAGACAAGAGAAGAGCATGTGTGGCTGGGCCATATTGTGAATATCAGTTGTATGAAATCCATGTCATAGATCATTTTCTAATTTAGGTATAGTCAGTCTGCACCAGGTACCTTTCATAACCTCTAGTACCCACTGAAAAATTAAAGATTTGTGTAAAGCAACTGCTTTTCAGCAACAGCACTGAAGTCTTTCTGGCAGATAGTAAGACTTTGCAGTTAGCCATTTGAGGGCAAGTTCACATGTCAGGTTACCATCCATCACCACATCCTTAGGGCAGCCCAAGGCACATGGTTTTTCTGGTTTTGAAGCAGAGCCCTCAAAGAGGAGTTGCAGCAGTTCTCAGCAGTGTCACATTGCAGCTGGTCTTCAATCATTAGCCAAGGCAATGAGTGACTTGGGACTGTAACCAATCACACGTGTATGCCCAGGAAACTCAAACTCTCTATTTTAAGGAGGGCGCAGAACAATGAAAAGAGCTTTTGTCACATGGATCACAGAGGGACATATTGTTTTTCTCCAGTCACATCCCCAGTCTACATTATACAGCAGCAAGATATATAATGTTTTTTTGGGTGATTCTGCTTCTTGTGTGAGACCCTGTTAGCTTCAAAAACTGAATGAATAAAATTACAGCAATTTCATGAGTGTAAGGCGCGCTGGAGTATAAGGCGCACTTCCGGTGTCAGCAAATTTCCAAACTTTGTCCATATATAAGGGACACCGGAGTATAAGGCACACTTGTTTTGTTATGTTTTTTTTTTTCCAGCGAGGATCCACACGCAACAAAGTAACGAATTAGTAACGGAATTGCGCGATCGTGGGGTTTACTGGCAGGTGCTCAATTTGCAAACATTTTTCATGGATTGCCATAGCTTTTAAACGCAGCCCCAGGAACCCTCCCCATGCCACGGGCCCCGGCACTCCCAGCTGGTGCCAACTGCCCTGGGCTGCCGGCTCTCACGAGCTGCCATGGGCTGCCCAGGCTGCCGGCTCTCGTGGGCTGCCCGCTCGCGCTTCCGGCTTGGCAAATTTCCAAACTTTGTCCATATGTAAGGCGCTCTGTGGTATAAAGCGCACTTCCAGGTTCGGACCAAAATTTTAGTCAAAAGGGTACACCTTATACACATGAAATTACTGTTATTTTACTTACTGGTTACAGTCACTAGATACAAAGTAGCAGAACTTTGCATAAGTCAGGTGTTGATCCCATACCAATAAAACATTTGATTAAATATTGTAGACCTTCAGCTAAGACATTGTATTACTTATTACAAGACATTATTCTTGTAATAGAAACGCATGATAAAGATGGTCATTTAGAAGGAACAATAGCCTGAGGTTGTTTTCTGGATGAGTTAATTTTAAGCTCTGGTTCAACAGGCTACTGGATGCAAAAGGAATCGCAATTGTGTTGTCGTTTGCTCAAACACTGGGCTTAATTCAAAATCAGGTCTGAAGCCTTGTTCTGCAGAGTTTATTAGAAGTAACTTGGCATAATTACATATCCCTTTAAAAGAATTTTAGTCTTTCTTTCTTTAGGTGTATAGCTTCAGGTCCCTACAACAAAAATTATCTTTTGTGATCAAATGTTTATCTCCATTACAACAAAGAATTAAATAGGATTTTCAATTTAAAGGCCTTTTTAATTTTCCCTTTCCTTTTTAGGTATTTCAGAGTACCAGAAAATAAGGAGGTATGTTTATCATGATTTAGTAAGTTTAGAAAATGGGACAGCATATAGTTTGAGCTGCAGTTTAGCTCCACATCCTAATATATTTTGCTGTCAGGACAGAATAAATTTCCTAACATACTCCTACAAATCAAATTTTGAAGTTGGATACCTTCATCACAATCTCTGTTAATGGCTCTGCGCATACAGATGTGGACAGATGAATAAAAGGAGTGCTCAGCCAAGGACATTGCGTTGAATTCAGTGCTACCCCTTTCCAAAGCATGTGTATCAGTCATCCTTCAGCATGGGATTTCACCAGACAAAGCAGAGTGTGATGCATGTCAAGTTGTTTGGTAGGTGTTTGCCAAGCCCACTCCAGCAGAAGACACAGTGTCACTACTGGGCCAGGGATGCATGCTAAATTGAATCCTGCTCTTTCTAAATAAATTTTGACAGGACTTGTTTTGACTTGTGCTCTGGAGAAGAGATTGGTTTCCTTCACTAGTCAGGTCTGTTTTGATCCTTTTCAGTATAGCCATTCACTTCCCAAAGAAGACTCACACTGATAGACCACCTGTAAATCATAGCCCTTGCTGCCTTTTTTTTTGCTTCCCTGCCAGCCTGCAATTCTTTTTTCATTGGAACTGCCTAAAGCCAATAAATGTAAGCTTTTAGCATGCAGGCATTGTAAGAAATAATAAGTCCTGTGGATTTTAAACAAATTTTAGCAGAATAAGATTGTAATTTGTGATGTAGACTGACTTCAGAAGTTAATTCAATTGATGTGGCTTAATATAATTCACCATAATGTGCTTATGCCATTAGACTTTCACAGAAAAATGCTCCAAATAGCTGTAATGAATAGTTTGGGTTTTGAAAACCTGAGAGAGCAGTTTCACCTTGAATCATAACTGACATCTTTCAGAATGCTTGCACATTAAGAAAATTCAAAAAGGCAAATGAATTTGAGTAAATTTCAGTACCACCTTGGGTAAAATTAAATTTTAGTGTCACTCAAGCACTTCTGGAGATGTAGAGGTAAAATCTGCTTCCCTTGTACAACTTCGGAGGAAACCAAGGAATCTGCATTATGCTGTGCATGAAAAACATAGGGAAACTTTCCTAAGAGGGTAAAAATATAAGTCCTGGTATTTTTCAGTGCAATTTAGCTGCTTAAAGGAGCTTGGTTCTTGCTTAGTTCCAGAGTCATTTAGGTACCTCTAAACATGCCCAAAGGAGTGTTGTGTGGAAGGTGCCTGTGAAATTCTCCCCAAGGCAGCTCAAACCTCGTAACTCTCTGAGCTGAGGGAAAAAAATTGAAAAGAGAACCCTAAAAGGGAAGTAAAGCCTTTGCCTAAACAAAGACCAGGTAACCCACAAAGTGAATACCCCATGGCAAAAAAAAGCTGGAAGCTCCCTCAGAGTGCCAGTTTTAAAAGCATTCATGATAACAACCTCTCCACACTCAGGGTTCTCATTTCAGTAGAGTCTTATGATACAGTAACAAATAATGGAAGGCATTAGTAGATACAGAATTCAGTAACATTACGGATTACCCCAGGACTATCCCAACAGTAAACACAGGTATCTGTACACATCTACATATAACTATATAGAAATTCTGTTTCAGTGGTCACTGACTATCCCCCAGATACGGACAGAGTTCATTTTGTCCATGACTGATATGACTGGAGAAGTCCATTCTCATTGTCCATAATTAAAATATGGAGTGGCAGTGACATCCAGCAACCAGTGGTACATTCCAACTTACAAGCTGTTCTCACACGAAGTCAAATCCCCCTGAGGTACACAACATGTTTCCCCATCCCTGTGCTTAACATTGAGTAAAAACAATCCCATGGATAGATTTGCCTTTGCTCAAGGCAGAATTAATCCAAACAGTCTTTTTTTTTTTAACATATCTCTCATATGCACAACAGGGACTTTATCTGCTGTACATGGGTTTGAATTGGACAGGGCCAGCTCAGTTAGTGGAATCTCTGATGTTAACTAACCACGTAGCCCTTGCTAAATACAGATCCCACTGCTTGATAGTCCCGCCATCCCTTGCTTTCAGTGTTGTTTTTAATAGTCCATTGTACCGCTCAATTTTAGCTGCAGCTGGTACGTGATAAGGAATCTGGTATGTCTGTTCAATATCGTGTCCCCTAGACCAGATGTTTATAAGGCTGTTCTTGAAATGAGTCCTGTTGTCTGACTCAGTTCTCCTAGGGCTACCATGCCACCACAGGACTTGTTTTTTCAAGGCCAAGGATGATGTTCTGGGCAGTGGTGTGAGGCATGGAGTACATCTCCAGCCGCCCAGTAGTTGCCTCTACCTTTGGGGGCACATAGTGCTTGTCTTGGCAGGTTTGCAGCAGTGTGATGTAATCAATCTGCCAGGTCCCCCATACTTACATTTGGACCACCACCTCTCATATCACAGGGACTTCACCCTCTTGGCCTGTTTGATTGTATCACACACCTCAGTCATGGATAACCTGAACTATGGCATGTGTGGTTAAGTCCACCCTCAGTCATGAGCCCATGGATATGTCTCATCTCTTCCCTGATGGACCTACCTAGCTGGAACAACTCCCCCTTGTGTCACCAATCCAAATCTTTTTGTGACACCTTGATTTTGGCAACCCAATCTACCTGTTCGTTTTTGCAGTGCTCCTCATTAGTTTGACGCTTAGACACATGGGCATCCACATGATAGACTTGCACTGTCCACTTCTCTGGGTAGCAATGTCTTGTCATTCTTCAGCCACTCAGATTGGTTTTCTACTGTGCTGCCAGCTGGCCTTCTTCCATCTTTCCAGCCACCCCTACACAGTGTTTGCTACCATCCACAAGTCAATGTAGAGGTAGAGTCTTGGCCACTTCCCTCACTCAGCTATGTCCAAAGCCCACATCCCACACCACTCTGAATTTTCCACTACTGGGTAGATCTCTGGACAACCTTCCTGGAAATCTCAGCTCTGATTCTGAAAATGCTGTAGGCCATGTAAAGAAGAGTTAACAGAATTGAAAAATGTGATGTCTTTAACATCCAGAGGCTACTGAACATTCTTAAAATGTGACATGCCAGACCTGAAAGGAGACAAGGAGGTAAAAGGCTGGGAAAAATTGTCCCCTACTTTTCCCCCACAGCTGGCTGTGTGCAATTTTTAATAACCCCACAAAAGAGGCAGCTGAGACCAGGAAAGGAAAAGAGCAGGGAATACACATCCCAGATAGTTACAGTAAGTTCACGATTACAAGCCACACCATTTTAACTAAAATTTTGGTCTGAACCCGAAGTGCGGCTTATAATCAGGTGCGGCTTATATATGGAAGAAGAATGAAAAGTTGCTGTTTTAGTTTGGAGAACAGGTGTCTGCTAAGAAAGGCAGGA
>PYHW01009533.1:2170126-2242071 GCA_013186435.1 Turdus rufiventris | reverse complement strand
CTTTTACTCGGTGCGGCTTATAATCGTGAAATTACTGTACTCCCATTGCCTCTGATGTTATCTTTTCATACATTATTGTCACAGAGTATATCAACACAGTAATGCTGTTTTTTTTCCTTGATGTGAAAAAGATAAATACCTGGCATAGAATTGTCAATATCAGAGGATAAGTATAAATACCGAAATGCCAGAAAGCCATTATTAAAGCAGGCAGCGTGGTGACCAGTGAGTGTTGTACCCAATACAAGGTCTTCAGGACAAGAGTGCTGATTTTTACTTTCTCTTTTCCCATGTAGTTCCCAATTTAAGTTGGGCACTAAATTTGCTTTGGTGTGAAACAGTTTTAAAGCACAACATTCTGAAATGAGATGTCTCCCCTTAAGGGTTCAAACAATCCCTTCCCACCAATAAGGAATGAGATACTATTAGATAAGTAAAGAAATAACAATTTACTAACAAGCAGAACAGCAACACACAAAAAAATAATGGTAAATAACTACTACATATGAAATTACTAAATTTTGTGGATCCCCCAAGAATGAAGAGCTATCTGAATATGCTGGGGACATTCCCCAAGATGGCACTCTGCAGCTAAATACATGGTTTGAAGGACAGAGGGAAAGGTGGTGTCAGCCTTCCTCCCATGTCTATCTCCACTCTGCTTATCTCTCTGACAACTGGAGGTCTGATAGGTCAAGGTCTAGAACTCACAGAGGGACTTCACATTCCTTGTGGCAAGAGATGACAGGGAAGGCAAGGCAAGGTGTCTGGGTGAGCTTGGATGACTTGTGGTCCTCCCTCTTTGGTCAGGGACCATTGACAAGTTGGGACAACATGGACTGGAGTGGGGCTGCCCCACTCAGTGCAGAGGTGGGTGCCTGTGGAATTAGCCTCAAGGCAACTCAAAATGGCTAACTCTGAGCCAAAGGAAAAAAAAAAAAAAAGAGAAAAAAACCAAAAAAACCCAAAAGAGAACGCAGAAAGCAAAAGAAGGCCTTTGCCTGAACAAAGACCAGGTAACCCGCAAAGCACGTACCACGTGGCAAAAGAACTGGAGGCTGCCTAAGAGTGACAGTTTTAAATGTACTCATGATAACTCCTCCATACACAGGGTTCTCATTTGTAGGGTGTTACAGGTACAGTAACAGTTTTGTCAGGTCTGCAGATAGATATGGAATACAATAACATATGGTTTACCCCAGGACAGAGCTACATTACATTTTTGGTAGGAGCTTTCAATCTCATCTCCTTCCATGTAGCTTCTTAGCTCATAGCTTCAGTTTAACAAGTTAAGAGTTTGACTGTGTCACAGTCAAATTGGCAAGATATTTGCTATTAAATTTTTTAAAAGTGACCTAGCATGATATGCCCTAGGTACATTATTTCTGTTAAGGGAAACTCACAACATAGAATTTGTTTTAGATGAGAAATGGTGTGGGTATTGGTGTTGTGTGTAGACTTGCAAGACGTGCAAACACAGGGTAAGGTAATACTGATTGGGATGTTCTCAATCTACTTCATTTATTTATTTATTTATTTGCTGCCTACTAGGCATTGCCTGTAAAAAGCCTTGCTTCTGATTAGACCTAATCAAAGTGAGCAGGAAGGATTTGATTAAAATGAACCAATCCTTTATTCTTGGTTTGCGTTCATCCAGCCATGAGGCTAATTAATGCCTGCCATCCTGAAGCAAATAACCTCTCCTCTATTAATATGATGTTGATGCCTTAAGAACCTATAAATGAAACAACACACACTTTCAAGATAATATTAGTATAGAGAGTAATATAAAGCCTGGTCTTTATTGGAGGCCTCCCGGGGCAGATATGGAAAATGTCCACAAAAACTCATCCCCATGAGGTGAATACTGTTTTTATAAATTTAGCAAATTAGCATAATTGATAAAAATCACCAATTAGGAGCACCAGTGGTAATGCAATTCGCCCCCAGATAAAGCCCCTTGTAAATCCTCCCCTCTTACATGGAAACTGAACTAGTTTATGAAAAATACATCTGCCTTGCTTCCTAAGAAGAACCAAGATAGGATAGGAGCTTTGGAACATCTTTTGTCTTTCTGCCTATTAGGGCAGGAAAGAGTACTGGGAAAACTAGCAATAATAAGCTACAAAGCTAAAAATATATGTGTAAAGAATACAGAGACTATATAAAAGAAAAGAGGCAAAAAATCACCCACCATCACTGTGACTTTTGCGGTGGAGACTTGCCATTTTCAAACATGTGGATCTGTCTTTTTTTCTCCTAAAAAGTGCATACACAAACTGTCGGCAACTTGAGCAAGGTCTCTGGCACCAGGGACAGTCACATTCTGGAGGCAGTTGTCAAATTTGTCTCCTCAAGGAAGCTTTGCAGAACTTTGACAGTGTCTAATTTTGCAGGGTGTTTTGTAAGGAGAACTCAGCCATCCTGATGTTTCAGCAAAAGATAATGGGTCAGGTGATCCCATCGTAATTATAGACGTTTTCTCTACAAGTTTTTCCACAGAAATAAGATCCTTCAGGCACGAGGTAGTCTCCTAGGCAGTAAGTCTTTTTCACATTGCTCTGAAATCACAACCACACAGAATGACCTAAGGATATCTGCAGGAGATAAATGTGTTCAGATCCACAGGTGACATTACGTACTTCCTAAGGGACCTGAAATACCACTTGAGATACTGAACATCACATGCTGTTCTGCTCACATACTTTATTCAAATCTTTCATTTTATCTTGCAACATATGTCAAGGTGTTGGGGAAAAGAATTGAAACTTCATGTTTTCTTTATTAGAAAAAATAAAAGCCCAAAAAAGACCAAAATGTTTCTCAGCAAGTTATATCTGGTGAGTGGGGAATTGATCTGACTCTGGAATTGGTGGAAGATATTAGTTGTAATCTGGTACAGTTCCCCCTCCTTTTGGATTGCTCCAAAGCAGTGATGCCTCATATTCTATAGTCTTGCTATCTGCAAATTCTTTCCCTCCTTGCTCAAATTTAATAAATCCAGAAATGGATCTGAAACTTCTTGGAGACCTATCAGACCATTAAGCTAGCCTTTACTCAGTCCTAATGCCCCAGTGCCTTGGTTTAAAAGCCTGGTGTCTGCCAAGGCTTCTCTCCAGATGATTATAACTTTGAAATTACGGGGCTTTCCGGCAAAGATATGAGAAAAGGAGTAACAGTTCTTTACTAGAAGAATATATAGATATAGATATGCAGTGTATAGTAAAGTATACTATACTTTTGAGACAAACAAACAAACAACAATAACAAACAAGAACAGAAAACCCAATGAAGTCTCTCCCCACTCTCTGCAGTGATTTCCCCTGTGTGCAGTTCTGGGCACAGCCGGCAGGGGGCGCTGGTGGCTCCTGGCCGGGCAGGGCGGCTGTGATGATTCCCCTGCACCTGCAGGGGGCGCTGTGGTGCGGGGCCGCTCCCTCACAGAAATGGCGACTAAGACGACAGGGAAAAGGGAAGGTGGCAAAACCTTTTGCAAGCCCCACAGGGAGCACATGGTCTCAGTGCCACTCCAGATGGCAAGCTGCACTCTTGCAGTAACTCCTGAGCAGAGGACTGGAACAGCAGAGGCGAGCAGACCCAGGGTGGCAAGCAAAATGTAGCAAAAACCCTGAAGCAGTGGCAGGAGCAGCCGGTCTGGGTGGACATGGGGTGTTGAGTTGAAGTGTAACACAAAAAAAGCCCCTAAGCAGTGGCAGTCAGGCTCCCGCAAACAGCCAGAAGATACTCCCTTTAGAGAGGTGTCAGGGATCGGGGTCCCGGGTTTCTCCTGAGGCATTCAAGCAGATAGGGAGGGTCCCTCCCAGTGTTGTTGGGTATTGAAATGATCCCAGTTCCATGGCTGCTCTTGTGAGTAGAGGCTCACCCACGATAAGGAGAAGCAGTGAAGGGCAGTAGCAGTAAATTCTCCCTGCAGCTGCAGTCCAGCACCAAGACCACAACAATCTCTCCGATCTCCGCACCTTCCAAGGGAAAACTCCCCAGCTAAGAGACTGCAGCCAACTGCATACCTTCCTCCCTCTTCCCCATTGTGGTCGCATCTTTTGTCTCTCTTTAATTATAGTTTTTCCCATCTTTTAGATAAGAAATGTGAGAAAAAATCCCTGGGCCTTAGGTAGAACCAGAGGGAAAGGGGAGATGGTTTGAGTGGAAGGCATAAAGGGGGAGCTTAACTGGGGTGAAATGACTTGTGACCTGCAGGAGGAGCCTGTTGGGATTACTGCCTCCAAAACACCTCAGTTTGGACAGCTTGAACATGCCTAGGCATGTAATGTCGGGATATTTCTCATAAGAAAACCTGCTTCCTTGGAACTCAGTTTGTAAATGATTTTTCTATGTTGTGGCTAATGGCTGTCCATGTCTTCCATACCTGACCCAGATAATCCAGTCCTGGGTGGTGATTGAGATGTCTGCATGTCCTGGATGAAGCAGAGCTGGCTTAGCTTGCAGCCCTTTTCCTAAGAGTTCCTATCTTCTGCATTTCCAATCCTAACTTACCTCCCTATACAGCGTCTTAATTCTTCTTTGCCAGTTAAAAAAAAAAACAAAACAACAAAACAAAAAAACCAAAAACACAAGGAAGAAGCAGAGTCAATGAAAAGTGAAAAGTTTGAATCCTGTTTTTCTTGGTAGCATGTATATTTTCTTACCATATTCTATATAAAGCATGTCCTAGACAGGCCTTTCACCAAGCTGAAGTCTCTGTGGGACACCCCCACTTGTCAGTGCCATTTCAGCCCAGCTTTATTTTTGGCAGTAGGATGTAGTTAGACACAATAGCTGGCATTTCTGCAGTACTTGGTATTTTGAAAAACCAACACCTTGGAAGTAAATTTTTTTTTCTTTTCAACATATTAGTGGAAACATCCAAAGTAGAGAAAGTTGGTTAATTTGGCAAAAGGTCCCCAAATGTTGATTTTCCTTTCTGTATGCCCAAGAGATTCTTTTTAGGAGATAAATTCAGGAGTATATGCTCTCTTATTTCTGCATTCCAGCAGGCTCTCTTTGCATGCCTTTTCTTTTAAATAGATCCTTGTTTTTGTGATCACAGATTGGAAGCGAATTATGTACCTGTCTGCTTGCTTTGGGGTAGAGTCTTTCTTGGGAAGAACTGACTTTGCAAATACCTAATTATGACATAATGTGTTTTTTTGGACTCGGGAAATATGCTTCAATATGTCTGGCTTTGTGATTTTTTTTGGTAGTTGAATTTGTATCCTATAGAAAGAGCTGTGATACCTTTGTATGCTTTGCTCTATGGATAATTCAAATCAAGATCTGATTTAAAGCCTGCAGCTCTTAACACTCGTGAACGGAATAATTATGTGATTGGTGCTGAGAGGAACTAGCATCTGTGTTCAAGGGAGAGAGGAGCCTATGTTAGAAGTTAGATGAGCAAGTTAATTAGTCTTGCCTCTGTCACCAGTGACCTTCTATGACCTTGTGGTAAAACTTTCTGTGATGAAGCAGATTGACATCTATGTCTTGAAAAGGTGGTATTGTTTCACAGAAAAGAAGTTATTGTCTAAAAAAAAATCCCGAAAGCCTTGTAAGGTTTATCTTAGTAAATTTTCTGGTCCTTTCAGCTCTGGCATATATTAGCAGCTGGTATTTCTAATGCCAGTTTTAAAATGTAACTTCTAAAGTATTTTAAGCACTGACTTTTTTAGGAAATTGCTAGAAATAGCGATATGAAAGCAAAAGCTCAAAGTGTTTTCACTTTCTGAAAGTACCAGAGTTGATGAGTTTTTAAGCACACCAAATTTTAATGAAAAAATCAAATTCTTGCTAAGCTCTGCTATTGGTCTCTGAGGCTATCAGTGTTAGTAATGGATTAGGAGAACAATATCACTGAACTGAATTCCTCTTTAATATGCCACAATTGAAAGGATGATAAGAAGACTTTCACATTTTGATTGTATTAACTTTAATAACTTTAAATTATGGCTTTACATTAAAATGTATAAAATTACAAAGTCCCCACATCACAAAGTAGTGCAAAAATTATTAGAATGACTGTTGTGCTGATGAATTGAGCACAAGATGAACACTGACCTAGTGCTAAAAAGGTTGAACCCTATTAAAATGATTTTTAATAAGCTTTTTAAATGGTTTCCATTTTGCTGTTCGCATAATTAAAAGRGAGGGAAAACTACTCTGACTAGGTAAAGAAAGAAAAGCCTTTGGGCCTCATACCACTTTCTCCAGTTTAGTTTCATTTGCAAAGTTAAAACTTGCAGGTACAGCTGTCATAAATTTTTAGTTAGAGTGCTTGAAGGTTGAATTGCCTTCAGAGAGGGCAAACACCACTGCTTGTCCTATTTTGGATCAGTTTTTAACCTGGCTTTCTGTCCTTGTTTTGTACACACAAGAGTATTTCCATTCCCTAAACGGGTGTTTTTGAGTGAGTGTTTAGTCAGAACAAGCAACATGATTGATGTGTACGTTGCCCATTTTACATCTCTGTTGCAGTGCCAGGGTCTTGTGCCCTCACACTGAGACATTTACAAACACACCATTAGGATATTTTCCAGCAAACCAGCAGCGTAGCAGGTCAAATGCTATTAGTGAAATGAAACTCCAAAGTGTATTTGGAAGAACACTGATTACCAGACTAAATAATCCAGAAGAAATGGTCAAAGTCTTAACAAACAAAAATGAGTAATAAAATCAAGTGTGTTGGAATGTTTTTGGCAGTTAACTAGTTTTTTTCTATCCTGGATAATCATACAAACCTAGTAGCTATTACACAATGCTTTGCATGCCAGGAACAATGTTGCTATCAGCAGGAAATCACATCATTAATTTGTATAACATTTGGACCTATGAAAGTATCCTCAGCTTGCCAGTCTCTGCTAATAATTTTTTTTTTCAAGGACACATCAAAAGAGTTCTGTAAATAGACAAAAATTATATCTGCTGCTAGAAATGGATTTTAATACACTGAGTGCTGGCAGAGGAGATCCTTTCATCCAGCCTAGCTCCTACTCCAGCTCCTTGCAGTGGCCTCCTGGGCTGCAGCAAAGTCTGTGCTGAATCCCTTCTGGATCTCTAAGGAATTTATTGTCATTTCTGGTACTTGGTGTTGATGTGCTCCTGCCCCTCTCCCAGCTTGCTGTGACCCTCTTCCTCTCCTTGTCACCATCTGGGAAGCATCTTTCCATACGTTGCAAGGAGCACTCTTCTTTTTCTCCTGTCACTTTCTTCCACTTTGCTGTCCACTGCAGCCAACAGGACAGAAAAACGTTCCCCTGTAGTGCCCTGCCACAGCTCTTTGATCAATGCTTGTGAGCACTTCTGCCATCAGTCACTGTTTCCTCACTTCAGAGGAACACTCCCAGCCAGTGTCTTTGGGCAGAGCAGCCTGTATTTCAATGAAGCAACAGCTTCTTTGTGTCAAGGGCACAGCAGCTCTGGGCTATGTTAACAAAACAGCATTGCAAACAGGGTAAACACAGGTCTGGGTTTTATAAGAGGGCTAATTTGTTCAGAGGTGGTTGTTGAAGAGCACAGAATATCAAGCCATATGGCAGGAATCCTTCATACAAAATTAATTCCATTGTTATCTGGTAGGGTCTGCTTGTTGACATTTTCCCAAGGATCTTTTTTGTGTTCAAAGAATCTGTGATACTCAGCTCTGGAGCACAGATGTGGAAAAGAAGTGTACCTGCTGTTCCTAGTGTGTCACATAAGTGTGTGCTTAGAGCAGAGGGATTTTTTACTTTACCATTAGAGCTATCATGCCAAAACAATGAGTAATGGCTTTGAAGAAATGGCATGACAGTCAATTATCTGGCCATACATACTAAGGTGAATGCAGTAGGTCTTGTGATGTGTGTGTCAGTGAGATATTTTGGTACCTTTGAGCCTTTTGGTAATCATAAACTAGAATTATTGCAGTAACTATTCAGCACAGTTTTACATTTTATTTTCTACCATATTCATCCTTCAGGAATTACTGGTTTGGGACTTTTTGTAAAGAACCCTCCTTTGAGAACTAATTATGAAAAATGCTTCTCTGTTTCTCACTTTAAATTACCTCTTAGTCTATTGCAGTTCATCTTGAAGGCATTTTTGTAATGAATTTTTTTCATGAACATTAATACAACCTATGGCAGATCTGAATTAAATAGGAAATTCACCATTTCTGCTAAGAGAATAGTTTTTTATCTCAGCTGCTTTTTTGTTTGCTTTTTTGTTTGTTTGTTTTCCTTCTTTCTGCAATATTGAAACAGCTGATTTCTTAAAAAGATAACAGGTTGTTATATTTTAGAGGAATTCTTCCTGAGAAATGAGTGAATAATTAGAACAGTTTCCTGAGCAAACCATTCCACGACCCCAAAGCTGCTGCATTCAAATAACTAAATGTTGTCTTCTTCAGAGGAGAATGTGCTTCTCTGGCTTGCAAATATATTTCCCATGGAATCCAAGACCAGTGAATGATTTGAAAGTTACCTCTTTCTATGGTCAGTCTGTAGTACAGAAAAGGAGTTTATCCCTCCAGGTGAGATTTCCCTTGCAGGTGTTTGAGTGACAATGGATGCATTTATAGTATCTGTCTGATCAAGCCTTTTACCTAGAACGTTTTGTTCAAAATTATATTTATAAGTTATTAAGTCACACTAAATGAACCTACAGAAGCTTTGTTAGGTTTGTGAAAACTGACTTAATGTACATCCCCCAATTTCTCTAGGTACAAATGTGACTGCAAGTTGCACAGTGAATATTAACTTTAACTTATGGGAAGGGAAGGCAAGTGTCTCCCACATGCTTCTCATTAGTAAGACTTAAAAAAAAAAAAAAGAAAATGTTTTTAAAGTTATTTTGTGTCCATATGTAGTGAATATCCTGCAGAATGGATTTGAGGTTTGCACCTGCTGTGTTTGGTAATGCTAGACAATAGTATTAGCATGTCATGATTAGCAAAAAGCATTACATGACTGCAGAATAAACCAGGAAGTATCACACAACAACAGAATAAAAGAGTTGCCAAGCTGGGCATAAGAAGGAAGTGGAAAATACTTATTTTCTGTTTTTCCTGAACTTAATACAGACATTTCAGTAGACTGTTTTAAAAATGGATTTAAATGCTAATGGTTATTAAAAGCTGGTTATTCACATTATTAAATGCTTGTTATTCACAGCCCAGGGAAATATTTTGAGGTTTTTTTTGCTATTCATTTTATATTTCAAAATGGTTGTCATCAATTTGATCAAGTAAACCTTATAACATGTTACATTTCATTCCACAGAAATACCTCAGGAGCTTTTTCTCTGCAATGCTGAAATCTCCATCGTCTCCACTGAACATTGATAAAGTGGGGCTAACGTTGTCAAAATACACCATCTGTGAATTCTCACCCTTCTTCAGGAAAGGCGTTTTTGACTATAGCAGCCATGGGACCAGCTAAGTTTTGGGCCAGGATTCTTATGCTGATGGAGTGTGGCTGGAATGGTGCCTTCACTTTTGTGCAAGAGCAATGAGGGAAAGAAAAGAGAGTGTCTCCTCCATACCTGGAAAGTTACATCCAAACAGCACCAGTTAGAGACAGCTACACCTCCATGCTAACCTGTGTCCTTTACCACCTCTCAAGCTGGTGCCTGCATTCTCCTGGCATGGGGTGTACAGACATTTTTGTGTAAGTTGTCTGTTAATACTGTACAAAGATTCTGACTCTTGTGATGAGTTTGGATCCCCTTCTTGGCAGCAGTGCTTCCTTCCGATTTGCTCAGATAATTTGTTCTGGCTGTTTGAGAGCATCTCATGTTTACCATGGCAGTGTGTCATGCTGACAGAGGGTTTCTGAGTGGCCTTTTGGTTTCTGTCCAAGCTCTTCCTTAAAGAACAGTTCCTCTTTTGTTTCTTTATATCATAGTGTCAAGTTTAAGGTAATGATCATATTCCACTGTTGTTTCATTTTCTTTCCCTTCCAGATCCACTGTTTAACTATTTGACTGTATAATTGTATAGTTTTTCTCAGAAGAATTAAAGGGCCTGGGTAACTTGAATGCTTACAAAAAATATATACAGCAAAAGGAATATAAATTCAACCCTGTCAGAGTCTTACATAGAGTTTGGAGGCAGAACAGATCACTCACCATTAATAAAGAAGCAAAGGAAGCAATAGTTACCAAGTAGCATGGTCAGCATCTTTTCAGATTTCGTAATCATTCAGACTGTAAATGAAAACTATGCACTGTACAGAGCTCATAGCTATGCATAAAGCTGAAGAAAAATGCTATATATTTTTTTTAAAATGGCTTCTTCACAATAGTTGTAAAACCTGAGGTTTATTTACATCCATTAAAATTTACAGGATTTAAATAACAGTACTTTAAAATGACTCAGGACTTATTCAGACTTGCACATGTATATACAGGTAGAACTCATTTTATATTGCTGCAGATTCAAAATATGTATACACTGTGACTGGAATTGTGTATTTGTACATTTTAATGTATAATTGGTTGTATAAAAATCAGAATTAAATTACTTCCAGTTATTAAAATGCATAATGAAAGGTAAGTTTTGTGTGCTGTTTGTTCAGAGTGTGAAGCATTTTTTGTGAGTTGACATCACTGACTACTCATAGGTTATGGTAGCCAAACTATTTAATGTCATTGAAAATTAATATTAAAACCTAAAGTAACAACAGTGGTTGCATATTTATTTCATGCTAAATTATAAGAACAACAGTATTTTACATTTAAGAAGATACATCCATGGTCCTGAGGAAAGTCGTCAAGGAAGTGTCTAAGGCACTATTCGTCATATTTAAGAAGTGATGGCACTCTGGTTAAGTTCCCATTGACTGGAGAAGGGGAAACATAACTAATTTTTAAAAAGGGAAAAGAGGAAGACCTTGAGTCTTTCCAGGCCCAGGAAGGCCAGTCAGTCTTACCTCAGTGCCTGGCAAGATTATGGAGTAGGTCCTTTTGGAAACTGTGCTGAGGCTCATGGTAAATAATGTGGTAATTGGTGACTGCCAGTATACTTTCACTAAAGACAAATCATGCCTGACAAATTTGGTGACCTGGGAAGACCTTCTAGAGCCCCTTCCCATACCTACAGGGAGCCTGCAGGAAGGCTGGAGAGGGACAAAGGCATGCATGGGTAAAGGGAATGGCCTTAAGCTTTTTTTGTTAGGTATTAGAAAGAAATTCTTGATTGTAAGGGTGATGAGGCACAGGCACAATATGCGCAGAGAAGCTGTGGGCAGCCCCTTCACTGGAGGTGTTCAAGGCCAGGCTGGATGGGGCTGGGAGAAACCTGATGAGAAACACGAGGAAGGTGTCCCTGCCTGTGGCAGGGGCATTAGAACTAGAGGACTTTTAAGGTCCTTTCCAAACCAGGTCCTTCTAGGATTCTACTGTGATGTGTAGCTGGGTTCCATTGCTAAGCATAGCCTGCCACAATAAGCATTTCTAAATAAATTTTAAAAGAAAAAGAAAAAAAATTAGAATGGATGATTTGAATTTTGAGAGTATTTTTATAATTTTGAATCATTTCAGGGAAAACAAAAGTTAGGGTAAAATTTCTATTTTCAACAGGGTAGGTTTTATTGCCTTTGAATATGTCTGTCTTTTTCTGACTCTTTCTGACTCAGGTATCTTAATACCTGTGATTGGGAAGCTAAGCATTCCAATCAAACCTGTTGATTCCCAAATTGGTTTTATTCACTGGGTCCTGGATATTCCTGGACTCCCTCATGCACTGGAGCACTGTCTGTGCTTGATCACTGACAGGGACCCAGCCTCATGATTCTTGCTCTGCCCAGTGCCTTTATGACACCTCTCCAGGCTCTCCCAGGGCCCTCTGTGCACATTTCATCCTCCTGACCACAAGGCTGTGTCTTCCCTTCCTTCTTCATTCTGCCATTTGTCTTTGCTGGTGCTTCCCATATCAGAAAGTGGAGGCTGGGTGCTTGCTGGGTTCCTGTGGTGACCTGAGTAACTGGAGTTTGGTGTTGCAGCAGGTAATGGAAGACTGGTAAGTGCATGTGGCTGTCTTGCTCCAATGCCTGTATGAGTGTTTCAGAGGCAGAAACTAGGGATGATAAATAAATTACCCTAAATCTCACTTCAAAGCCAGTGGCTCTTCTGTTTCTCCTACCTTGGCCTGTTCTTCTTTCTACCTCATTGCAATGGAGTATGATAAAGAATTAATGCCTCAGAGTCTTTAGAAAAATGATTTTGCATAACTGTAGAGCATTATTTCCTTTTGTGCCGCTTCTATGAAAAGACCTAGAAGCCAAAAAATGGTAAACTGCTTTACCTGCTGCACAGATAAACCTATTTCCTGCAGTTGTCTTTCCTGAAAAACTACCAGTGTGCCAAGCAGATCTCTATTGTACCACATGGTGAATGCTGGTTATGAAAAAGTAAAAGCAGACAGGACTCCTAGAGGTATTTTCTATCTCTTTGGATTTGGAGAAACTGTTTAAGAAAACTCAGTGTGATAAAGAATTAAGTCACGTGAAAAATTTTAATAGTAATTTTTTTTGCTTGAATTTAAAAGAAGACTTTTACTGGATTCCTGTCTACAGTACAAATTGATTCAGTGAGGACCAGATGCTCCAGTGATGTAAACCTGCCTCTTAAGGTGGTTAATTTATGTTGTCTAGTTTATCTGATCTGCAATGTTAAATGTGCACATTGCAAATAATGAAGTTCTTTAATCACTCTATTTAAAATGTCATCAAGTTAAAAGCTACAGAGTTGCGAATGTAAGCATGAGATTAGGATCACAACCCCAGGCTACCAGCTTTTTCTACCTTCTTAACTATTTTTCTCTGGTATCCAAAGTTTAATCAATGATGGCAAGCTCAGGCTAAGCTAGGAGGCATCTTTGAATAATTACATCAGTAAAAAATATGATGGCTGTTTAAAACCTACAGTCTTTAAACCCAGACTTTTTGGGAAGTTTTCAGTAGAAGCTGAAATGCATGTTGAAATTGCTAGCGATTTTTAAGATGTTCCAATTGCATTTCTCTGTAGATATCCTCAGGCTCTAAAATTGTCCATTAATTTTATTTTCAACATACTGACACTTTCAACAACATTGTGAAAGTTATTTTCAGGCCTAGTGTGGTTGGTTTTTTTTCCAAGTCCCTCAGTAATTGAAAATGTCCTTAAGTAAAGCCTAACTTATGTATCAGTCCTATATATATTTCAGGCAAAGTGTGTGTTTAAGTGCTTTACTATAATGGGGCTATCACACTTACCCATGCAACTGAAATCATGTCTCCATTAAAATCACCAATCCACTTGACTCGTGTTCTTGCTGAGCCTACAGCAGTTTTTCATCAATAGGAATGCACAAAAAAAAGGCAAAAAATCACACTGGGGATGGTACTTGGCTTTTTTTCCCCACATAACATGATCAAAATTCAAAAAAACTTTGAGGGAAGCCTTATTGTTGGTCTTGACCCTGCTGTTCTTTAACTGAAAGTGCTTTTCCCCTGAATATGCTGCTGGTCATAGGCAAGAGGTTGAGCAGCTCTCAAAGCCCTGCCAGTAAATGGATCCTGGAAATCTCCTTGCTTCTGCAGGTGGGAATAAGAAATAGGCTTGTATTAGACTGTGATACAGCTTGAAATTTTATATGCTCCCAGCTCACCAAAGCCCCGAAATTGGAAAAAATTAATTATTTTTATCTCAGAAAGCTTCTTGTGTCCATCTCTGGGTTTATTTTCTCTGTGTTTCATTAGATTCTGGAAAAAAATATGCTTGATAAGCTAAAGAGCAAAAACTTTCTGGCATCCAACCTCATAATGGGAAATAGAAGATATTCCTCTGCAGGAAAGGCTTCATGAGCAGTTAAGGTTTATGCAGCTGTATAGGCCCTGAACCAGTTAAAGGCTTAAAGCCTGGATAAATTTTCTTGGCAAAGCTGTAAAGTGAATTTTTAATATACTGGGTCCTGCTGCTTTTTAAAATTGTTGTTTTATTATTTTAAGAGAGTGCTTTGTTATTATTGGTGGCAAACCATAATGCTGTTGTAAATGAACATTTGTATTCCTAATACAATGAAAACAAAGTTGAATAGGAACAAAAATATAATAAAATGTAATCAGCTAAGGTTGGAAAAGGCCTCTAAGATCATCAAGTTCAACCATTAACCCAGTGCTACTGTGTTACCAGTAAAGCATGTACCCAAGTTCCCCATCCACACATTTATTTCAAAGCGTGGTGATTCCACCATTTCCCTGGGCATCCTGTCCCAATGCCATACTACCCTTTCAGCAAAGAAATCTTTCTTACTATCTGATCTACACCTCCCCAGGTGCAACTTGAGAAAGAAACAGGGAAAGTGAACTGCGACCTGAAAATGAATTTTGTTGGAAACAGGCAAACTTCTTATGCCACCTGTCTAGTGCAGTTAAATCCATAAAAGTGCTCATCCAACTGACTGAAAATACCCAATCACAAATGATACTGTTCTTTTGTCTTTTTGAGATGGAGTTTTAAAAGGAATGTGTGGGAAAGCTGTTATGGGTCAACGTTCATGTTTGACAAAGTGGAGGTCAGATTTTGGACAGAAGCTTTAGCCTCGTGTCTACAGTATTTAACAAGCCTTAGAGTAAAAAATCCAAGTAGCAGCATGGGAAACCTTGTATCTTTATTCTTCTTTTCAACTTTGTTGTCTTTAAAAATACTGACAATTTTCTCCAAAGTTGTGCTGACTTTGGAGCAGCTAGCACAGCTTTTCCACTCACAGAGAGTTTTTTTTGAAACTGGTCTCAGAAAAAGAAGTTGGTCTAAGAAAAAAAAGTTTACAGGCTCTTTCAAAGTCCTTCTCAGTTTCTTTTGCTAGCTTCTTCTATCTTCTCATGACAGTTTTGTCTGGGTGGCTTGTTTTGATTCTTTGTAAGTTTTCAGTTACTTCCTGTCTGTAGTTTTGTTTTACAGATGGTTTATCAAAATGTGCTGAGAAGAGTTGAAGAGAAAGCAAATCCTTTATTATATGACAAATGGTAGCTATCATCTTCTGATAATTTGTTCTGATCTCCTGTTGCAAAGTGCAACATGCAGTTTTGATCTTTTTAGATCTGAGCCTTCAAAAGTCTTGTATACTACAACATTTTGGGGTGTTACTGCACTTTTTCATGATCATTCCTATATATTTTTCAATTGTAATTGATGTCTGACATGAGCCTTTCTTCAAGGTTTTTTGGGGGGCTGAGAGCCTTCTACTTAATGCCTTGTTTCGGTCTTCCTGGGACTCTGCCTTTTGTCATTATCCTTGCTCAAAAGTGTATTTTCTCCACATTAATCTGTTTTAATATTACCTTGAGACATTATCTGTTTTTCTGTTTCCTTAAATGGATCAGAGATAATCAACTGAAACCACATTTTTGTTGTGTTTTGCAAAAATCGATATCCTTGATTTTTGATATTGGGAATTACAACAGAAATCAGAATCTCAAAAATAAGCAGGTGAAAATTGTTAATGGTGGTGTTGTTCTACCTGGGAAATCAGTGTTGTTTTCAGGACTTCTGCATTATGGTTGGTTTGGGGTTTTTTTTCCCAAATGTGAGTACCTTGGAGATGTATGGGTTGCAAATTACTCTTTTCCATAGTGCAGAGTAGCATGCTGATAATAGGTGCAAAATGAATCTACTGATAATGAGAGCTTCAAGATTTGTTCTGTGGAAACTAATGATGTGTATATCAAATCACCTGTTTTTCTCATTGAGTTCAACAGGAGAGAAGGCAATGCTCTACTGCTGAGAAAACAAGCCATGGCACATTTTCATCCATAACCACCTCCAATTCTCATTATTTTTGTAGCTGAGCAACAGGAGAACAGTGCTGGACAATGCAGAGGCAGCGGAGCCCTCTGGAAGATTAGTGTAAGACAGTGTGAATGGAGTCCTCTGAATGATTAGTATAAGAGAATGTGAACAATTAAATACCTATCTCAGTCTGTCCTGTGTTCAGATCTGTCCTGTTTTGAGCTTGGGAGTGTTCATTAATGCAGTGTGGATAAAAGAAAATGCCAGTCTTGAGAAGCAAATGCCAGGAGGTACAGTGGACATCCTTTGGGCTCCAACACAGAAAGGTTGCTCAGCAATGTGTGAAATCAGAACCTTAGACAAGCGTCCAGGCTGCCTGAACGTATTGATTTTGGCACCTGCTTTCATGAGCAGGTGCTCAAGTTTATGTGCCCAGATGAAGTTACCTCTTAACATCTTAATTACATGCCAGATTCTGGCTGTATCTTTTGTGTGAGTAGTTCTATATGTTGTTAGGAAAAGTAACGGAGAATGGAAGTATGGGGGGAAAAAAAAAGTTGCAAGAAAATTTTAAAAAAACAACCACAGAAGAAACAAACAAAACAAAACCAAGTGCTTGTTGGAAAAGCAAAGGTATCACTAACTTCTTAATCTGCAGTAACTTAATATTTGCATAACATTATTTATTGAATGGAACCAGAATTGCTCAATTTTGTCATGTTTATCAGCAAATGAGAGCATCTCAGCACAGCTCATTATGTATGCTCTTTTGTAGTGGTGGAACAGTTTTGGTTTTAGGGGACTGGAACTCTGCTGGGTGTACTGGAAACATGTATTTCATTCTGTGTGAATTAAATCGAGGGTGGAATTTAAAAGTCATTATGAGTAATCTGGCTTTTAAAAACATGACAAGATTTTACAGGGCAAAATTTGGCCTGTTTATTATCACTCATCTGGCATCCTGCACACAAAAGCACACAATAATTTTCACTATACCATTGTGAAGACTGTTGTATTACCTTTGACAAGGCTGCTAAATGAGACTGCCTTGATGATACTCTGGAAAATCAGCAACAACAGGACTTTCTTGGATTAAGTGATTTATTACCCAGGCACGAAGTCTTGAACTGTGGTCATTATGGCTGCACAGAGCTCTCTGCAAGAAATTTCTTGGTCAGTATCTGTCCTGGTTTAAAGGACCAGGTGTCTTCCTGGGAAGGTGGGAAGCTCCCTTGGAATGGAAAATGTGATCCCTTTCCCTCCAAGTAATTATAACTTTGAAATTATGGGGTTTTCAGGCAAAGATATGGGAAAAAGAGTAACAGTCCTTTACTACAATATATATATATACATATACATCCAAGGCAGACAAACAAACAAAACAGCAGCACCCAACAGCAGCACAAACCTAGTCCCAGCCTCTCTCTCGGCACTTTCCCCTGGGTGCAGTTCCGGGCACAGCTGGCAGGAGACACTGGTGGCTTCCAGTGGGGCAGGGCGGCTGCGATAATTCCCGTGTGCCTGCAGGGGGTGCTGTGGCGTGGGGCCGCTCTCTCACGGAAATGGTGGGCAGGTTGAGGGGAGAGAGAGAGAAAAGGCACTGCTTTTGCAAACTCACAGGGTGGAAATGGGGGGCAGCCGGTCCTGGTGCCAATCCTGATGGCATCATAGCAAGGACTTTGGAGCAGCAGGCTGGAACACCAGATGTGACCATACCCCAGTGTAGCAAAAACTCCAAAGCAGTATCAGGACCCAGGTGGACTTGGGATGTCGGGTTAAAGTGTTGCAAAATACCCAAAACAGCAGCGGCAGCCAGGCTCTTGCAAACAGCCAGGAGACACACCCTGTGGAGTAGGGAAGGGGTTGGGATACAGGGCTTTCCCCTGAGGCACCCGGGTAGATGGTGAGGGTCCTTCCCCACTAGTGTGTTAAAAAGGTCCCAGTTCAATGGCTGCTCTGATGAACAAAGCCTCATTCACGGTAGGAGAAGCAGTGAAGGACAGAACTGTGGTGGCAATGAATTGTCCCCACAAAAACAGCAGCACCATCTCATCTCCTGTCCCAAGAGCAAGACAGACAAAGGAGCTGAGACCAGTCCCTCACCCCCATGCCAAAATCTCTCGATATCTCTGACCTTCCCAAGAGAAAGCCACCAGCTAATAGTAGGTGCAGCCAGCTGCACCCTTTACCCCCATCTTGGCCATATGCTTAAAGTATCATTCTCATCTCTTAGGCAACAAATGGGAGAAAATTCTCTGAGAGAAAGAAAAACAGAAAAAAAGGAAAAATCCTAACCTCCAACAGTATCTCTCTGGGAAAGTGTTGTGACTTAACTGGAGAAATAAATAAATGCCACACAGGAGCTCACTCACTTCCCACCCCTTGTGCAATGGAGAAAATTGAGGATAAAAGTAAAAATTGTAGCTTGAAATAGGACAGAAATGGAAGGGATAGTAATAATAATAATGACAAGGTACAGTAATTTCACGATTATAAGCTGCCCCATTTTGACTAAAATTTTGGTCCAAACCTGAAAGTGCGGCTTGTAATCTGGAGCGACCAATATATGGACGGCGGGGCACTTCCCCAGTCCCGGGGAGGCAGGGCAGCAGGGCCGCTTCACCGGCCCCCGGCAGTAGGGCAGCAGCCGGACGACAGCACCTTCGCCCACAGGACCCCTCCGAGCCGCTCCGCCAGGCTTGCAGCCCCTGACACTGGTGGGCCCAGGCTCCACACTCCTGCCCACTCCCGCGCAGTGTCCGGGGCAGGGCACTGGCCTGGCCGGTGAGCAGCGGGGCCTGCCCAGCACTGGAGCCACCCTTGCACTGAGGCGGGCCAGTGCGGCGCTCGGCGTGGGGGGGCTCCACTGCTCGCCAGGAAACTTTCCCAACTGCGGCCCCCACCGCCTCTGGCAGCCCAGGGCAGCAGGTCCCCAGCCCACCCGGCCCCACTCCCTCACTCCCCTGAGCCGCACCCTCCCCTCACCTGGGTGAGAGCAGAGCCGGCAGGTTTAATAAAAGGGAGTGATTTTTCTCTGTATTCTTTTAGTTTTTAGGCTGTGTTTAAAGGCTATCCTGATCCGTGAAAAACGTTTGCAAATTGAGCACCTGCCAGTAAAACCCACAATGGCACGATTGTTACTAATTCATTACTTTGTTGCACGCGGGTCCTCGCTGCAAACGAAAGTGCAGTTTATAATCTAGTGCAGTTTATATGGCCAAAAACCTAAACATTGCTGACACACGGAGGTGCGGCTTATAATCAGGTGTGGTTTGTAATCGTGAAATTACTGTAATTAGAATATACAAATCAAGTGATGTACAGTGCAGTTGCTCACCACTTGCTGAGTGCTGCCCAGCCAATTCCTAAGCAGTGGCTTCTGAGCAGCTTTCCCCCAGTTTTATGCTGGACCATGTGAACTGAAATATCCTTTTGACCAGCTGGGACCAGCTATCCCATCACTTGTGCCCCTCCCAGCCTCTTCCATGGTGGTGTGGTTTGAAAAGCAGAAAAGTCCTTGCCTTAGTGTAAAGGCTGCTTAGCATCAGCTAATCAGTGTGTTATCAACATTTTCTTATCCTAAATCCAAAGCAGAGCACTGTACCAGCCTGTAGGAAGAAAAGTAGCTCTACCCCAGCCAAAACCAGGACAAGATACTTTGAACTTAAAATAACTGATTTGTTTTGTGAGCATTTGATTTGTCTTTACTTTGGCCAATAATCACCATTCAAGTACAGTAATTTCATGATTATAAGCCGCACCATTTTGACTAAAATTTTGGTCTGAACCCGAAGTGCGGCTTATAATCAGGTGCGGCTCATATGTGGACAAAGAATGAAAAGTTGCTGTTCTAGTTTGGAGGACAGGTGTCTGCTGAGAAAGGCAGGAGCCTCTCTTTGAAATGGAGAATGTAAACCCCCTCCTTCCAAATTATTATAATTTTGAAATCAAGGGGCTTTCAGGCAAAAATATGGGAATTAGGAATAACAGTTCTTCACTAGGGAAATTAAAATAGAAATACAGTACTACAAAGAAACAAACCCCAAGCCCTGACAAAGTCAGAGTACAACCTGACACCCCATCAGGCAGGGTGTTGGTAGCAGTCCCATTAAATGGTGGCTGCAGTCCTCTTGCAATGACAGATGTGATTCAGTTGGAGCAGTGCTCCTGTAGAAGGTGCAGTTTCCCTCTAAAGGTCCACTGGTGATGTGGAGAAATCCGGTTTCCCTCTGGAGTCCAGTGGAGAAAGGGGCTCTCTCAGTGTCCCAAAACCTCTGTTTTCATTTTGGTAAGAAATGTTGGGCTCTTCCCCCTGGCTGTAGCAACTCCCAATGGGATGCAGTAATTTTATCAGTCACACAGTGGGACTCAATGGCAGGAAATGACTCTCTGGAGGAAGGATGGTTTGTGAAAAGATAAAGAACAATGCCCTGCCTGGTTTCAATGGATGGCCCATTAGCAGAATATCTGTCGTGGAGATAAGGATCACTGCCCCCACCCTCAAGAGATGGTGATAGAATAGATACCTTTTATCACATTAGTATTGTAACATGCATCTTATAATCAGGTGCGGCTTACAGATGGACAAAGAACGAAAAATTGCTGACACCTGGAAGTGTGGCTTATAATCAGTGCACCTTATAATCATGAAATTACTGTACACACTTTTCTTTCCTTAGCAGACAGCCATTCAAAATGCAAGAAACCATTGGTGACAGGATGGTAGAGGCAGAAGAGGGACTGAGAAAAGTAATGGTGCAGCTCTGGCACCTCAACAGCCAAGTCTAACAATCAGTCCCCAGGTTATCCAGCTTGATGAAACTCAGGAGTCACTGCTAACTTCCTACTGCTTCCTGCAAGTCAAGGTGAAGAAGCTGTTCCGTGGTTTCTCTGCAGGTTACCAATGATATTCCATTCCTCTGGCTACTTTTGTCAAGCCCTTTTTAAAGTAAATCACTTTTCAGTTTCAAATGTTTTGTTAAGTAAATTCATGTGTCGTTTTGATCTCTTTTCACTGCCTTGTGCAATTCTACTGTTCCCTTACATATTGCAGAGATGGGGGGGAGCGGGGGGAAGGAAGCTGAAGTACCTTTTTTTAAAATTTCCTCTCTCTTCCTCCACCTTTATGATATGAACCCCCTGTTTTCACCTTCACATAGGAATGCACTTCAAGGACAATTTTATATTGGTCGGTCTCAAGGTATCTTAAAGTTTTCATTCCCTTATTATTAAACCAAAGCTTGTACCTGAAACTGAACACTCATCCTTTTTCAAATTAACTCCTTGGTGCAAAATGTCAAGTTTTCCAATTCCATCAAGTGGAAGTCACTGAAGCTGGGGACTTATTGACACACCAAGGGGTTAAGTCTGCAGCTAGTGCTGTAGATTATGTTGATTTACTAACCCCATCACAAAAATGTCCAAGAACTGATGTTGTTAGGTCTTCTGTTCAGGGACAGACGTGAGAGAAAACCAAACAAATCCATAGCTGTAAAAAGGAAAAAGAATAAAGGGCCTGGAGTGGAAACCAGCAGAATTTTATCCCACATTAACAGTCCATAGGCTAAATCCAACATACACGGGACCAGCTCAGCTGTAGAGCTGGGTAAGGGCACATCTCTGCTCCAGAGGGCCATGCTAGGACACAAGAGCAGTGAAAGGCTCCAAGGCATCCCCCACCCCTGCTGCCAGTGTGGGAGCTGTCGACAGATGGTTTGTATGTTTGAGAAATCAAAGCCAAGATTTCTGCAGGCACACAGGGTACCCCAGAGATCCCTCCCTTGCCAGCCATTAGCTCAGGTAACACAAACAAGGCCAGGAAAGGCAGAAAAACAAACTTTTCCTTCCAACTCTGTTGCCAAGTGCTCCTTTACTGCATGGCGTGGGAAGAAGAGTCCTGGCCAGATGGTGAGGAGGACCCCAAGGGTGCAGGCAGCCCAGGGACGAGTGCTGCCCACCGCTGTTCCCAGCTCTGCACTGTGATTTGCCTCTTTTCCTGCACTGCTCCAATATGGACTGGGAGCACAGCATCGTTTTCTGGCTATACTGATCACACATTAGTTTGAAAAGCAAACGCTGGATGTGATTTAGCACAGGGAGATGAAAAGTGGAGAGAATGTGGTGGTGAGAGGATTTGCAGAGGATGGTAAATCTTTGGGCATCCAGGTTTTTGGAGGAGTGGGCTCAAAAACTATTTTTATGTATTGCCTCTTGCTCACTGAAATGCCTTACAAGTAATTCTAGGGTCTGTAAGGTTGGAGACTGGCTTTCTTACCTTATGTTATTCAAAATATGTTGTTTTCCTCTTACTCTTGCCTGTCTTTGCTTCGACAGAAATCCAAGACAGTACAGCAATTTCCCCAACAGATATGGTAGTCCATCTCTGGAGGCTTTAGAAGATGTTTGCTCAAATAGGGAGAATTCACTGTGCCACCAATTCTGTGAAAGTACTAGATTAGGATATCAGTTATTATGCCTTACTACACAAATTATCATTTATGTAATTGTAAGTCTGTCTCTACTGAACAACCATTTTTATGGTGATGATCTTAGTATTTACATAAAAATTGCAGTACACAAAGTAAATTGTGTATTCTAACCCACAGTTTTTGACAAGAATTTACACATGCACAATAACCTATTTTTTCTTCTTAAGCAACAGTAATCATAAGTAATGTGCAGAAACATTCATAACCACAGTCTTGCATGACAGCTACATTTTCCCCTCTGTTACCTGCTGTAATTACAGTGAACATCAATTCCACCATAGGTAGATACACCACATTTTGTTTTCCCTTTATCCTCATACAATTTTAATGACTATTCCTACTTAGAATACAACAATTTAAATTAAAAAATTAAAAATTTAGAAGAAGTTTTTTTTTTCCCTGACAACAGTGACAGCAACATTTAATTCCCCTCAGTGTGATTTGTAGATAAATATATACAGTTGCTGATACTAGTGAGATAACGTGCCTGGGGCTAATTGTGCCATTACAAATATTTGAAGCCTGAGCTTGATAATGTAGGTCATGGTACTTAAATATGTATGAACTGAACTAATTTAACTTTCTTGCTGCTTGCCAGCATATTGACAGAACCTTTGGTAATGGAGCTACGCGATTGCCATGAAGCAGCTGAATTGTGCTGGAACAGCTGATCACATATTGATTGGGCATTGGGGGTTTTGTGTTTATTTGGATTTGTGGTGGCAGCTCAAAGGAAGAGGCTCAAATGAGATCATGGGGCTTGTGAACCAGATTCTGCTGTCTTCCTTCAGGCCCATGGCTGTCTTCCCCTGGGTTCCAGTTGTGAGACACCCCACTTAGACACATGAGGTATGTAATAGAATTTCGCCTAAGTAAGCCCTGCATAAAGATGGCGGTCTTGATTCTGATTGACCAGTCCCCAGGACAGGTCCTGAGAGGTACTGTGTGTGTCTGGATTTTGCTCAGAACTGTGAACAGGAGTACCTCTTTGTGTTGTAGTCTGTCTCTGCAGAGCAGCCACAATGTCATGTTTTCTTTCACTAGAAGAGCTTGATGGTTGATAGGACAAAACCAAGAGTTTGGTATCACCCTTTATATACCCATCAATGAGCATTTTTTTTTTTAAGCTCAAGACTTCTGGTTTAGCCTGCAAAGAGCTTTGGCCAGGCTCAGGGGTGCTTTGCCTCTCAAAGCAGATTGCAGCTAGAGGTGAGGAAACCTGATTCCTTGGCTCTGTTCCTCTGATCTCCAGGTAGAGCCTTGGTGGGGAGTGATTCCTTCAGCACTTTGACTCGGGGTGGTCCCTCAGGCTGGTGGCAAATGAACACTTACAACATTGCTGAGTGCCATGTTTGGGTATGGACAGAGTAAAATGTTTAAGGTTCTTTTAGCTTCTTGTCTCCACTTCTCATATTTTTTCATAGCTTTCATTGCATCAGCAAAATCTGAAACAGGGCAGTTGAAGCTGGCTTCAATCCTCAACATGTGCCTGCTGCTGGGCCTTGGGTGAAGTCAGTGGTGTTACCGTGTTTTATAGCATGTGAGGCACTCACCAAGAGCTGTGGGGAGATATCATCATGAAAGTGGCATATTTTAGGGGGATGCAATTTCAGCAGCACAGAACACTGCTCCTGCAGGGCTCTTAGCTGGGAAATGGGCTGCCACAAGTCACCTAATAAAGCTCAGGGCAACGTGCTGTGATGAATCATGTTGGAAAGTAAGAAAAGCAGACATAAAGGGAGAAGATGTAATGAGAAAGAAAAGGATTGAAAACCCAAGCATCATGGTTCAGATCACATTAAAATGATTATTTAGATGTGAGTAACAGGGTCAGAAATTCTGTATCTAACTGGACGAACCATATGCTGTCCTATTACAGCAAGTTTTGCTTAAAACATTTTTAGATTCAACATGCTGAAATAATGTTACACACAGCCAGCCTTGGTCCATGCCAGTAATTAATTTGAGTGCAATTAATCGGAGTGAAGATGACATCTTTTGTCAGCAACAGGTAATCCTTCCTAGCAAAGGTAAAGCTGAGCAAGCAATTGAAAGGGAAATCATTAGCAACAATCTCCTTCTCCTGCAATTTGTCTTCACATCCTGTTACTTCCCCGGATGGATGAGCTAAACACAGAGAATAACAAAACAGAAAACAGTCCTTTGTGAGCTTCTGCAGTTGGTCTTTCTGGTTGAAAGAAAACCTTTCCTTTGTCTATGTTGATATTTCTTGAATGAGATGCTTTGATGGTCCCTTAGGGATTTAGCTTGTCTCAAAATGAATCTGAAAATTAAAGGAAATATGCAATGTGTAAAACAATTATATTGGTTGAAGAAAAATTTGTTACAAGTGTGCTTGATCAGATTTAACACATGTGGATATATTTATGTCCATGACATCTTTGATGGAGTTTCTATCAGAAATATGGCACCTTTTTGGGTACCACACAGGAGGCAACATTAGACAGTTTTCCATGGTTCAACCATCCAGTGCTACCAGAGACTGTCTGGGGAACTCTGCAGTAATGTCTATTAGCCATAGAAATTCTGCAAACAAGCATTATGCCACCTCCTTACACATCCCCTGCGGCTCACAGTGACGCAGTAATGTCCAGAGCTAAAAAACCATGTTGGAGCATCGCTGTCTTTTGCAGCTCCTCTGGTGATCTAAGTGGTGTTTTACTGGACATGGTCTCACATGGAATTTGGGTTGTCAGATTGAAAAGGGAGGATTTAGCCTTTAGTATCCTTTTTCAGGATATGCTTTTCAAATTGGAATGACAGTAGTTTGCATCTAATTCCTCTTGAGCTAAATATATTTGCTCTCAGCTCCTGCCTGTGCTTTTCTCTCAGATGGTGTTTCTGCAGGTGATTGGGGAATCCCATAGCTCCAGGGGATCAGCAGGCATTATTTGCCTCCTGTCTTCAATTCCTCCATATGTTCATTTATTTACTGCCATTCTCTTGATTTTAAAAAGGAAAAGCACAGATGTCTGAGGACTGTCTGCCTTTTCTCCACTGTAATTAATTATCTACTATCTATTCAGGGTGCTGCATTGATTTCTCTGTTAAGGGCTGAGTAACTCAGGGAGGAGTTTCCCAAATGGAAATCCCTTCCCTGACCTCCCCAAGGGACATGAAGTATGGATCTGTCCTACCTGTGTGAGATAGAAGAAGCACTGCCATCATGCAAACATAGAGCTGCTGGGTGCAGGAAAAGGATGCAACAACAATTACCACATTGGTGACAGCCTTGAAAGGGAGGTAAGAATTAACAGAGCACTTGAGTTTAGGGACCAGAGAGTGTACCTGATTCCTTCTCTGCCAGCACTACCTGGAGAGTAAGTCCTGTTGTTGAGGGGTAAGACCATGACTTTCTTCCTATGGGAAAATGCTTGCGCACGAGGTCTTGTGGTATTTCCCATATAGCATCCATGAGTCTGAGATGAGTCTTTTTCCTAACCACAAATGATGCGTCTCTTAACCCAGGGCTACAAATCAGATGCATGCCATCCATGTGGAACTGAGTTTGTTGGATCACACACGGTTTGGTTTCGTGCTCACTTGGGCTTTTCTGAGCACTGTCAGCAGCTGGGGGCATGCAGATCTGTACGTAATGCTCTTTTGCACAGAAATACTTCCTCTCTTTTGAAATGCTCTGGGCACTCCACAGATGAAGGGTGCTCAGGGCACAGCTATGCATTTAACTTGGCTTAACTCATTTGTTCTTTAATTGTTCATTATCCAGATGGGAGGAACTTCAAAGAGCTGTTCTCAGCAAGACACATTCCTCCCTATCACTTGAATATGCCCAAAGCCTGTTTCCTGAAAAATTTTGACTTTTTTTTCAAACGTATAGTATTTCAAAGTCGCTTTACGATTAGACCAGGATCACTAGCAGTTAAATCCATCACGATCCAAAAGTGTTTGAGGGCATATTTTACCTAAGTCATATTGTAGGCATAAAGGGCTCAGCTGCAGAAGGACTCCTAGTGTGCCCTGGCTCCACATAAAAGAAAAATAATGGATATTTTCATTAATAAAAGTGCAGACCATCATGTGCACTTGTAATGTCTGAGTAATTAAACAGCTGGAGAGGGTGATGATTCATACCAAAACTTACTGTGCTCAAAGGGTCCTTTTTCTGTAAGTTTGAACGTGTTGCTAAGAAATCTTGTAAATTATTATTATTCTCTTGTTAAAAAGCTGCCTTCTGGGGATAAAGCAAATAGCATTTTATTTGTTGTTGTGTATCGTGATATATAACACAATCTGATGATCCTTCAAAGGGTGTGAGATCTTGTAGAGGAGCATTTCTGGGAGAAATAACCCAAAGAGGAGGGCTCAGACTGCAATGGAGGCACAGCCCTGATGAGGCTAACTGTTGTGAACTTCTACCATGTGTCTCATCATATTGGGTGTTACAAAACACCACAAGCAGTGGGAATTTTTTGGTTCTCTCTGAGTATCACCTTTCATCAAAAAAGTGGTTTATTTTTTACTTCAGTCCTCAAGACGTAAGAAAAATGGTCACAAATGTGGCAGTGCAGGCTGAAAAATTCAACAAAATGAACTCAGGTTGACTTAACATTTATCTTGTGATTAATATTGGGGCTGAACTTGCCAATTTTTACTGTTTGAAAGGCCAAATTAAATAACCTGCAACATTTTTATACTACCCTTCAGATGTGGATTGAAAAGCCCTTTCAGATGTGAAACTGTCTCTTGTGATATACTTGTGATAGCACATTTCTGTGAATTTGGGCTAATTTGGGCTTATTTTCCTATAGTGATTTTTCTTAATTCTGTCTGACTTTTCCATGAGTGATGGTCTGTACATGTGAACTGCTCTCAGTGGGACCTATAGAAGCCTGTACTATCTAGTTATTTCACCACAAAATTATCTGTCTGGGGATTTCACCTGCCTGAAAGTTAATCTAGAGAAGGGCATGTGTACAGCAAAGGTCTGGCAACTGAGAAGTCCTATCAAGAAAACCGAGCCAGGAAATCCTCTAGGAGGAAGAGCAGCTCCATGTATTCCCCAGCTGACTTGGCTCACAGGACTTCAAGAAAATATCCAGCTTGAGAGAAAAACAAGCTAGCTTTTAAAAATTGTTTTTGCTTGAGTAATGCCGAGCTCCTTTGAGGTAAATATGTACAGGAATAAAATAATCAAATGAACATAAAAGCCTAGAACCTATTGGGTTCATCTAGTTTCAGTCCCTTCTCCATGGGAAAGGATGTCCCCCACTAGATCAGGTTGCTCATGGCCCCTGGCCTTGACCACATCCAAGGATATCTATGATCATTTTATGATTTCTGTGTGTAAATAAGCACATGTTGGAAGAGATTGTGGTGATCACCATGAATTACTCAGCTTTAGAAGTGATCAAATACAATCTCCAAGCAAATCCCTGGCCAGATTCACTTAGCATCTCATCCCACAGTGCTCCTTTCCCCCCTTGCTCAGAAATAATAGGCATAATTTTTCATCCAGGCAAAATTTCTATGGCCAACAAAATCACAGAAGCAATAAGAGTTAAGCAGTACACTCCAGGAATCTCACTGCTGCGTAAAATTAAATGTAGCAATGATGGCTGTGCACTGATATTGGCATCTCTGGCTCCACTGTAAATATTTGTTCATACCACCGTTTAGGAGGAAATTTTCTGTGAGCTGATGGCCGTTCAGCCCAGCTCCCTTGCCAAAATCTTGTCATTTTTTGCTTTACATTACCTCTCCTCAATACACACTCATCTTTTGCACTCCAAAACAGGGTAAATTGCTTTGTTAAACCTCAAGTGCCTGACCATCTCCTTGCGATACAGAGTTCTTTCTGCTTCAATTTTTCCCAGTTCCTCAAGGTTTTCTAGTTCTTCCCATTCAATGCTATGATCCACAACTGTGCTGATAAAGCCTTTGATTTGCAATTGATAACTTGTTCTCCTGTAGATATTATATATCTGTTTGAGCAAAGTCTGTTGCCTCCACCTGTCCTTCAAATGTCCCAGATAGAGGTGCTGTGGAAGGGTTAAGGGGAATATGCTCCGAAAAGCTGCCAGAGGATTTACGTGGTGATGCTCTGAGGATGTGCTTGAGAAGTATAAAGTGTGCCTGTCAGGTTTCATGGCTGTGCTTAAAATCAACTCATCTCAGAATTTGTGAAAAAGAAAAGGTTGTGGAGGAGCACGGGATGTTTCCCTTGGCAGCTTAATGTAGATCATACTGTAATCAGCTGTGCTTGCTCCCCACATCCACCTGGTACAGAGTGTGCTTGGGGAAGGGGTGATATTTAATTCATGAGCAAGCATAATTGAAGCAGATTTGATCAGCTTGGGAAAGGGCTCCGAGAAACTCCTTTCTGCCTCTTCCTGAACCTCCTCCTGGATAAAGGTGCAAGGCAGAGACTGATAGCAATCCCTTCATCTGCTGTGATTCAGCTACGATTTGCCCCCGTATCAGAGCTGAACAGTGTCACTAACCAAACCAGACTAAACCAAAGGAGCGGCAGAGCTGAGGGGAAGGTGGGATCAGGGGACTTTTGAAGCTGAAATTCTCTCAGGGAGCAAATGGGACAAGATAAAAAAAATAAGATCACTGACAAGATGAAGCACAGAAGGGGATAAAATCCTCAGACTTCAGAAGTTTTATGAGAGCCTAATAAAATGCAGCAGGTTTTCCTCACCAGGACCACAAGAATGAAAGCATGATTGGCAGCACAGGCAAGCCTTTCACCTGAAAGCAAAATTAGGAAGAAATGGAAAATAAGCAATCCTAGGGCTTGGAAAGCCTATGCAAATGACACTGAAGCAAGAACTGGAGGAGGGTTGTTCTGTGCTGGTCAAATCTCTTGAACTGGTTATTCACCACGTGGGTGGTAAATGGCCTTGCTGACATGATCAAAGCCAAATGCTGTGGTTGGTGTTCTCAACACATAACCCTTAGATCTGGGAGGTGTTTGGAGAACAGTGGATGTTTAGCGTTTAATAGTTCTTAATGACTTTGTCAGAAACCTGACTAAGGCTTATAGAGGAGATCTGAATCCCTTCCTCAACCTGCAAACAGGAGCCAAGTCTTCACAGCTGTGATATCAATGTTTCTCACCTCTGGGTATGTAACCATGTTTTTGTTCTGTATGGCAGGTCTGTAAATAACTACAGCACATTCACACTGAAAAAACTGGAAAACATCATAGCCTCTTGTGTTGTCTTCAGTCCTGTTGTACCTAGGACTAGATAGCTAGGCTTTCTTTATACTGTTTCTAAAAAATATTTTTAATTTCTTAGGTCATCTCATTATTGCAGTATGTACATTTCACTCAAAAATAGTACTCTGGGATTAGTGTCAAGAATGTTAACCACTCTTTTGCAAGAAGATTATTTACAAGCAGAGTGAGGAATCTGGCATGAGGACTGATCAATATCAGAAGCCAGAGAGTTCAGGAGGAGAGGCCTTATCAGCCTTTGAGTTTTTCTTTTAAAATTCTTTAAAAATTACTGATCTTCTCCATGAGTATATTACAGGCCACTGTAACTGTAACTTTCATTTATGTTGGTTTGACCTAAATTTTGTTCATATTATATCTCAAAGAGATTGCAACATTGAGTACAGATAGGCCTGGAAGATGAAGATTCATCTTGATCTTGAAATATGAATCTTCCAAGAAGTTGATTCAACTCCAAAGCTACATGGTCATAATCTCCTCTTTTGCAGGAATAGGGAGGCTTTGATACCAAGTTCTTGTTTTAGGTCTTCTGTAAGGAGACTTTGCTCCACCAGATAGCTGAACCTGCTGTGCACAGACAAGAAAGACTAGATGCTGCTTTCCCATGCTCACACTTTGAAGGTGATTTAACTGGAGGCTGCAGATGAAAAGCCAGATTTGCTTAGTCTTTGTCTTTTGAGAAAGTACCAGAGTTTTTGAGGAATACTGTAATACTCTAGCCTCCACTGTCCCTCTGGACAATTGACAAATTGGCATTTTTATAATTTTAGGTTGTACCTAAGAATATAAATAGGAGAAATTTGTGTTTGTGAGAAAGTAATGCTTCCTAAGAACATGGGGCTAGCCAAGCCAAGGTCTGAAATACTGAACACCAACCAAGGGAGTGGAGAACAGGCAAACATCTAGAGCCTTTTGGGTTTAGAAACATTTTATTTCTTATTTTGTGTGCATGTAAAGAAGTTAATTATTTAACCAAACTGCCCTACAATTTGATACGGTAAGATAATGGCCCTGAAACTGAAAGAGGAGGCATGAATTTTTGCTTGCTGTCGGTGTTCACACTGTATTTCTTTGCTGCATTTTGATTTCCAAACCCAAAAAAGATTAGTTTTGTCATGTCCGTTTTGGCATGGACCAGCTGAGAAATACTTGACCTTTGGCCCTTGCCACAGGCACAGAGGTCAAAGGCTGTTGTTAACATTCAACTTGAACAGAAGGAAGTTGCTGAAACTGAGTGAGATGGTGACAAAAGCTCATTTCTGCTGGCAGAGGTACAAGAAACTCCTTCTAGACTGTTGTGTTTTGACATTGGCCAAATGCCAGGCACCCACAAAAGCTGCTTACTTACCCTCTCCAGCTACAGCTGGGCAGAGGAGAGGAAAAACAATTAAGGGTTCATGAATTGACATAAGGACTGGGAGAAAACACTCCAAGGGCAAAACAGGTTCAACTTAGAAGTATAAAGTAAATTATTAATAACAAAGTCAGAAGAGGATAATGAGAAGTAAAATAAGCCCTTATAAACACCTTTCCCCCCCAACCCCTCCCTCCTTCCCACTGACAGCTCAGGGAGACATGGAACGGGAGGTTTGGTCAATTCATCACCCGAGGTTTTCTTCCACTGTTCAGAAAGAGGAGTCCTTCTCTTGTCAAACTGTAGGGTCCCTTCTCCATGAACTTCTCCTGCATCGTTCCAATCTCACAAGCAGTACTCCTCCCAAAACTGCAGTGACCTGGGTCTCTTTTCCATGAGGTCCAGTTCTCCAAGGACAGGCTGCTCTAGCCTGGAAGCAGGGACCCTCTCCAGCCTCCTCCAGGCATCCACCCACTCTGTCGTGGACATCTCCCCCACAGGCTCTGCATGGGATCCCCATGGTCTGTGGGTGGATCTCTGCATCCCTGTGGATTCCCATGGTCAGTGGGTGTATCTCTCCATCCCCCATGGATCCCACAGGCTGTGCATGGATCTCTGCATTCCCCATGGATCTCTGCATCCCCCATGACTTCCCATGGGCTGCAGGGGCACAGCTCTCTCACCATGGTCTCACCACAGCCTGCACAGGAATCTCAGCTCTGGCACCTGGACCACCTCCTCCCCCTCCTTCTCCACTGACTTTGGGGTCTCCATGTTGTTTCCCTCACATATTCTCACCTCTTCCTCTTCTCTGGCTAGGAAAAACTGTGTCCCACTTTGGTTTTATTTTCTTCTTAAATATGTTATCACAGAGGCATTATCAACATCTGTAATTGGCCAGGCTTGCCCAGCCGCATGTCCATCTTCAGAGCCATCAGGGATTGCTCTGCCAGACATGGTGGAAGCTTCCAGCAGCTTCTCACAGAAGCCACTTCTGTGGCCCCCTGCTACCAAAACCATGCCATGCAAAACCACACGGCTCTTGACCTGTTTCATCCCAAAGTGTTGTTATTCTGGGATAGCTGGGCTTACCTCTCTCTACTTACTAATGCATCGCCTTGGAAAACACTTTATATCCTGCTTGCTTTCAAAATCAGGTGTAAGCTTTTCTCCTTCAGGGCTGCAGCAATGCAGTGTCCCAGGCTGAAATCACTCCAGCACTTTTCCTCTGTTACCAGCCAGTTCCTGTCACCTTCCTACCCACAGACCAAGAGCCTGTGCCTCCGGCCCAGCAATGGCACAGTGTGTGCTGTGGCACTCTCCTGTAGGAAGATGTGTCAGTCAGTGCCATGTGTGGACTGTTCTCTCATCTTTTGCACCTTGGTTGTTTCTTCAGAGTTTGCTTTATTTGCTGAGCATTGTGAGCTCCTTAGTTTATTTGCTGCATGCAGAAGGATATTTATCACTGGGCAGCATATGCTTTTCTTCTGCAGCAAAGGCTTTACATGACCTTCTTGGTTTTCTGACTCTTCAAGCATCTTTCTTAAGATGAAGGGAGGCTGCTTTCCTGACCAGTCATGAAACCTTTGTCATGTTACCAAATTTCCTCCACTTCTACAGATGATACCTTTCTGGTTTGTTTTTTTTTTTCACACACTGAAAGGACCAAGCATCTTTCTCAAGTTCAGGTACACTAAGCATGCAGAGCTCCTTTGATTGCAGATTTAAATACTCTGCCTTTCCTTTACAGAAAAAGGAAAAACCCGAGCCAATGTGGCAATTAGAGATCAGGAAGCTGATTGATTAATGCCCAACACAAGAGGTGCACAGAGTGTTTGCATTCAGCACTTACCACTACTTATTCATCCTGCCCAGGCACACCTTACTTTCAGCTCCACATCCCATGACAGAGGAAAGATACAAAGCATCCTGTAAGCAGATGAGTTGGGGAGAGGTGAAAAATGAGGGAGTGCCACCTGTTTTGCTCTGCTGCCACAGAGGACCTCAAAAAAGTCAAATTGCTGGTTTGCTTCTGTACTCTCAAAGGCATTTTTTGCAAGGTAAGATTTATTATCTGAGCATCAGCCTCTTCCAGCAGCTGTACTCACCAGTGGGCTATGCTGGGGGGCTGCTTTTCTCCCCTCTGGTTCCTGTAAGGATACATATAAATACAGAAACTTACACTGAGGAAAGGCAGCACTTATATCATCACAGAATTGTTGGGCTGGAAGGGATCTTGAAGCTCATCTGCTTACAACTTCCCTGCCATGATGAGGCACATATTTTACCAGATCAAGCTGCCCATTTTTGTTGGAGGGGCCAGCAGAAGGAAGCAGTAATTATGGATGGTGACCTAAATAAAAACAAAATACAGTAATTTCATGAGTATAAGGCGCACCCTTTTGACTAAAATTTTCCCCTAAACCCAGAAGTGTGCCTTATAGTCTGGTGCGCCTTATATAATGTACAAAGTTGCAAAATCTGCCAACCCAGAAGTGGGAGCCGCAATGGGGGGGGTGGGGCGGTGCCGTGGGAGCCCTGAGTCGTGAGGCAGGGCGGGAGCGGGTGGCTGCAGCCGGCGGGAGCCGCGAGGGGAGGGAGGGAGCTGCTGCCGGCCACGGCCCTGGAACGGGGATAAGAAGAAGCTGGGTGGCACTGGCCCTGGCCTGGATGCGGGGAGAAGAAGAAGCCGGCAGCCATAGCCCAGGCACGAGGGGGAATGGAGCTGCCAGCGGCTGTGGTGGCCAAGCCACAAGCCGAGCTGCGCCAGTCAGAGCCGGGCAGGAGTGCCTGGGCCCGCGACACGGGGAGGGCACCTGGGGCTGTGTTTAAAGGCTATGCCAATCTGTGAAAAATGTTTGCAAATTGAGCACCTGCCAGCAATTATTTCCTTTGTTACACGCAGCACAGCTTCTCACTGCAAAAAAAAAAGTGCGAGCCGTGAGCCGAGCGGCAAGGGGGAGTGGTGCCATAGGAGTACTGAGCCACGAGGGGAGGGGCAGGAGCGGCCAGCCCCCGGCCAGCAGCAGCCACACAGGGAGAGAGGGAGCAGGCAGCGCCGCACCACCCCGAGCCGCAGACGGTCCCGAGCCGTGGTGGCCCCGAGCCGCCCTGAACCGCAACAACCCCGAGGTGTGAGCCGTGACCACCCTGAACCATGGCAGCCGTGAGCCGTGGCCGCCCCAAGCCCCACCTCGCCAGCCGGGGGCGGGTGAGAGTGCCAGGCCCTGCGCACAGGGAGGACGCTTGGGGCTGTGTTTAAAGGCTACACCAATCTGTGAAAAATGTTTGCAAATTGAGCACCTGCCAGTAAACTCCACGATCGCGGGATTCCATTACTAATTAGTTACTTTGTTGTGTGTGGCATGGATCTTCGCTGCAAAAAAAAAGCGCGCCTTATAGTCCTGTGCGCCTTATATAATGTACAAAGTTGCAAAATTTGCCAACTCCCAGAGGTGTGCCTTATGCTTGTGAAATTACTATATATTTTATTTTTACTCTAGTCTTTTAAAACTGATGAAGGAGATAATAATAGTGTCTGATGTTGGCTTGCCCTGTGTATTTTGTCTCCTTTCTCCTGCTCACTGAGTTTGTCATAGTCCATGTGATGACCAGAAGTGTTTTAGTGCATAAAAGCCTGCAGTTGACAGCAATATGTCATATATGAGATGTAGAGTCACAGCTTCTCCTGGCCTTCAGGTACTTTCTTATCCAGCTCTGACCTCATGCCAGCTGTGCACATCTGCTCCCAGATCCACAGTTACATGAGAAAGGGTAATCACCAGGCTGATGAAAGCTGTGGAAGGGTGAAGTGGTGTCAAGTTGTGTCAGCCAACAGAGAGCTGATTTGGGAATGATGAAGGAACCCACATCCAGCTGCCTTCCCTCAAAAGCACCTCTCGGCTCTTCAGAAATCTTGATTGTTCTGTGGTACAGATTCCCTCTGTTTGTGCCATGGCTAGTAATACTTCACATTATTTTAGGTATTACATTGTTTTAAGCATCTTTTATTATCTTTGAGTATTTCTTAGTTGGTTCCATAATAGTTAAAAAAGAAAAGCTTAAAATAATCTAAGCCATCTAATAAATGAGATAGAAAGTTCATTGACTGATGACTGAGAGATGTGTGAAGCTTATCGCACCTAAATTAAATCATATCTTGACCACATTTCCTTTGAGCTCCTACATGAGGTTGTACAAATTGCTTTTTCATTTTATTTTATGTGGCAAAAAGTCAGGACTGGGATCTATCATTCTGCAAATCCTGAGCAGTGGTGATGGGTCAAAGCAATATGGCATTAAGTTTATTATCACTAAGCATGTGGATTAGCATAAGTGAAGAAAAGAATGTATTTGCCTAAGTGCATCCTGACACAGAAAGACTGTTCTCTTATGACCTTTTTTCATATAGGAAGTCCTCCTTCCTTGATTATTTCAGTCCTTAATTTCCCAAGAGTGATACAGAAGGCAAATTAGGTTTAGGGCAGAAAGTCTTCTAAAGATTGCATAAATCTTTATACTAATTCCTGTAATGAAATAGATGGTATAAGCTGATCCGGTACATACTGGTGAAAGTAAGTCAAACCATAAAAGGCAAGGAATTAATTTTGACTCACTTATAAAAACATGAACACTATTATCAGAATTCATTTTTTTCACAGCCCAAATATGTGGAAGAAAAATGCTGGTCCATTATTTCCATGGTGACATCTTGCATTGCAGGCATCATGTCAAGTGACTCAGTACTGCCATGCTCCAGATCTGCCCCAGCAGCACTCCCAGCTCTCCCAGTGCCACAGCTTTGCAGGGCACCTCACTGGAGGTAATGGGTTCATTTATGATAGTGACCCTTAGTTTTATCTCTCTGAGAGTAGCCATCAGCCAGGACACATGGTAAAGATCCCCTTTGCAGAGCCTCTTTGTGCATGGCAACAGCAACATGTACTGAAGTGACCCCTGTTTGTGCTCACATTGCTCCCCAAACTGCTCTTCTACATCTTCCCAAGCCAACAGAGCACAGAGCTGTGTGGCAGTGCCAACGCTGAGAGAGAGGAAAAAGAGGCAGGACATTATAGTGCTACTCTCATCTGGATGCCTTCCTGCTCCCAGGATGGACGCACCTAAATTTGTGAGCCATGGGTATCCTAGGGAAAGCAACAAGATAAATTCAGGGCTCATTCAATGAATGGGTGATTAATAATTGCATCTTCCTTAGGACAAAATGAGAAGAAAATCAAGCTATAGATTTTTAATAAAATAGAACATGGACTTGTTGGTTAGGATTTTAGGTTTTTTTGTTCTTTTATACATACATATCCATATATATGACTCCTATAGGAATTTGACTTACTAAGAAGCTGAGACCTTATGTTTTCAGCTGAAAGAGGTGAAAGCTACACAAACTTAAATTATTTCTGAGAGCCAGGCATTTTTCCTGATACTACTTTGTGGTTAGCACAGGACTTGCATCTTTTAAAGCACTGAAACTGCTATAGTCCCCACAACAGCTGTGAAGAGAGTGAGCATTATTGCCCTACTATTGTTTAAAATTAATGGATTTCTCTTGGCTTTTTTTATAGCTTTCTATGTGGACAAAAAATGGACAAGATATGTTGTACATGTCTGAACAGATCTTTAGGAGCAGTGAGAAGACAACTGACTCCAGAGCCTTGGATCAGACATTTACATTTTCCTGGAAACAATTTGTGGGGCAGTTCAATCCTATTTGTTATGTTGTTTCCTGGTTTGTGGGTTTTTTTGAGTTTGATTCAGTGAAGGAACATTATGAGAGCTGTGCTAAGGCTGCTCATTCAAATCTGAATCCTCTCTCCTGGGCAAGTATTTTCTTCTTGCAGGACAAAGATTTTGCTGAAGCAGGAAAGCTGAGCTGGCTATGTGAAACTGCTCCCTCATGGATTATTCTTGATCTTGGTGTAGGTTCCATGTGACTCCAGGTCTTGGCCCTTGAAAGGTGTTGTCTTACCCTCTCCCTCTGCATCACCTTATAGACACTGGCAGCAAATAAATCCATATGAATTGTATCTTACAACATTAACAGCCTGGACGACTATTTATTTTCAGACCTGTGCTTGCCACCTGCCACAGGGTTTTATGGTGTGCACGGAGTGGACAGCCTGTGACTTTCCTGGTCAGTTTTGAAGCACTGTGAATTTTGGAACTTCTCTTTCCTATTTTCCTGCCCCTCTCCTGACAAGCTTTTCCAAGGCTGGCTGCAGAGCATAAGTAGTGTGGGAAGATCTTCTTGATTTACCTTAATTTATAGCTGATTAGTTGTCTTCCCTTCTGGCCTGGGCTCTTTCTAACATCAATGCTGCCATCTCATTAATTGCAGCCAATTAGCACCATGGTGATGCAGCCAAGTGTCAGCTGGTGTGGGCTTTTAATCTTTTTTTTTTCAACATAATTAGAGAATATTCACTGACTGTCATGTCGTTTATGTGTCTTTGTGGTGTTTCCTCTGTTGTGCAGCTGTGTGTTACGGCTCTCTAGCTGAACTTTTGTTTCTGCATAGGGAAAGGTAGCTGGGAGCCGAGTTTGTTCTTGATGATAAATAAAAATATGTCTTGAGATGTGAAAGGGAAGGATTGCATGTATGAGATTATTGCTGGGGAGGATTTGCAGGCAGATGGTGAGTGTGCAGGACATGCACAGCACCGAGTTTCATGATCAGAGCAAACACATTGCCCTGATGCAGCGAGTGCGGCTGGTGCACTTGGGTATATTATTAGTGCCCAGGGTTGGTTTCTCTGTCCACTGTGAGGGATGTTAGGGACCATCTGAGCATTGGGAGGTTCAGAAAGAGCTTCCATGGGGCTGAGCACCACAGGAGAAACCCAAGTCCTGGTTGTGACTCGGCAGCAGCTTCCCTCTGCCTTTGTTGAGAAATGGCCAGCCAGGAGCCTTTGACAGAAGGATCATGCTCCCAGAGGCAGTGAATAATTTTCATGATGTTTCTTGAAGTCTTAAAGGCAAATGATTTATTTTTCATTGCATGAAATATCTCATTTGAATTATTTATGCAGCTAAATTGAACAAAAGAGAGCTTTCTTGAGTAGCCTGTGATTTACCAAAATGCTGATATCTTGACTGTAGATTCAGTCCCATTTCTTCTCCCAGTCTGCCTCATAAGTCAAGAGCAACTGCTACCTGCTATAAACCAAGAGTGAGGCAAGGGAAAATGCAAACCCCAAAGCTCCTCCCTCTTCCAGCACCAAATCATCAAGCTTGTGGGCTGCCCATGCCCATCTGCCCTGCCAGATATCTGCTTGCCACTGCAAACTCTACTGTTAATAAGCACTTCTATTTTTTCCCCTGGTTTTCCCTTAATTTGGAAGTAGAGTCTCGAGCAGGGTGTAGTTATGGTTCATTTCCACTGTGTGCTTCTCTCTATTCTCTCTGTGATCAGAGGGAGCAGATGGAAAACTTTATAAAGAGAACAGACGTCTCTGGTCCCTGGCTGCAAGGCCAGAGGGGCCTTAGATGTTATCCCTCATATTCTTACTGCAGTTAACTGAATTTGTCCAGGGGATTTAGAAAGAAAAGCTGCCATTACCAGGCCTTTTGTGTGGGGAATTTGTCTTGATATGTTTTCACTGTCACTGATGAGTGAGGGAGAAAATGCTTAATTAGGGAATTAACTGTCTTTTAGAAGGATTAAGTTTCCTGCAAACATGTTTACCAAAAAGAGAAAAAAGTGTTGTGAAGTCTGACAAAAATCTCTTTTTCTCAATGTGAATGAAAAGATGAACAGTTAGAGTAAAAGATGAATGCAATTGCTTGATAGACCTAGGACTATCTTTGCTCTAGGGAAATACTGCTTTCCCTCCTCTGCTGACCCTCTTTTTTCTTCTCAGGTAGCCTGGGATAGGGAGGCCCATGCAGGTAATTCTGATTTTGCCCCGTAAGATCATGCAGTGTTTGACTTTACTCCAAAAGTGCTTTTCTCTTATCTAATACCTGTTTGCTGTAGTAATGCAGATTATAAAGCTGGGAAATCCAGCGCTTTGGAGGGAAAATGGGAGGTATGCAGTTATCTCAGGGTGACATGGAAAGCATTTTTCTGATGCAGTGCTACTTCTCACAGGCATAGACTAATTTACATCTCAAATCCTGAAGTCAATGAAAAGTTAATTCATACTGCTAGTGTTGAAGAAGATTAATCCAGTTTGATATATGAGAGAGGAATTACCATTTCTGGTGAGATGAGCACCAGGACTTGATACTCTGCTGTGCATTCCTCTGCTTGAGATTTAGTTTTGAAGGTGGTTAGGAATGTTTACCTTTTATGATTGGAAAATAGCACTGTATAAAGTGTGGCAATTTTTTTCCCCTTTTTGAGCTAAATTGTTAAATTCCTGCCCAGCACTTTGTGGAGAGTCTCTAATTCAAATTGACAGGTGCTTGTACAGTGGGTTACAATGCCAAGTAATAAGGTACATTTTAGATATTTATGCATGTATGCTTGGAACAGGAATTATTTCACATTAATTAAGAGAATGACAGGGAGTTATACAATGTAGACTACTATTTTTTTTTTGTTTGTTTCTATCTGCTTCATCTACCCTTCCTGAACCTCAAAGATATGCTGATATTAGTGATTTCCATTTGCAGCAAAGAGGCAACTCTGTTGTGTCTCTAATATCTGCCAGCATTTGGCTGGAAAGAGGGGATGATTTTTGCCTCTGAAATGCTGCACTCAAACTCTGCTCCAGGCCTTACTTTAAGTTTACATGTGAGAGAGTAATGGCACACAGCTGCCTGCCTGCAGAGGCTCACTGGCCCCATTCAAGTCTCTTAATCAATGGACTCCACATATCTCCATCGTGGAACATTCTGGTGGAGTCCAGCAAAGAAGATTCACAAGCACACCTGTGACTGAGAGCCTTTTTCTTGTGTAAGCTTTTTTTTTTTCAGCCAAAAACCCCTTCCTTGCACCAGAATGACAACCAGAAGGTATTTGCAGGACAAAACCCAAATATGTGCAAGCATGCTGACAGATGTCTTTGGAGCCACTTGTTTGCTGAGGAAAAAAAAACCCAAACCCAATGAAGATGCTATTTTTGTCTGAAAATTGCAGCAATCACTGGCACCTCCTTTGCTGTACAAAGATACAAGAATAGCTTTTAAACCTGATTTAGTGTTCATTCACACCTTTTAAAATGATGTTTATGGCTAAGAGTTTACTTAAATGTGGCATTTCAGTCTACTTCTTAAGCTAATAGATCATCTTCTCTAATCTTTGGTGTTATTAAGTCCCCCATAATGAGGGATAGTCATTTACATTAGCTGAGCCTCATCTCTCAGAAAGCATTTCTGAAGGCTATACTCTTCGGGGGACATGATTATTTAGGATCTTTGCAGTCATAGCTGTTATTTACCATTAATAAATCAGACCATTTTCTATCCATATCCATCACCACAGGATCACTGAGGAGAGCTGCAGCTAGGATTTCTCTTTAGTGAAACCTGTTAACAAGTACCTGTTGAGTGAGGGCTGTTTTGCCATTGGAAAACCCTCTCTTCAGTGGGAATGAAACTTTTACCCTCCCTTCCCCCTCAAGGTTACAGCCACAAATCTGTTTTGCACGCAAGAGTGGTGTGAAACCACTTAAAAGATTAATGGAAGGGCTGAGTGGGAGATTCAATAAGCAGGTTGATTGTGTTGGCAATGTTGCTAATGTACTCATAGAAAATGGCTGGTTCTGCTGGTAAAGTGGGGCTGAGGCAAGTCAGACCATCTGTCCCCACATATAAACCAGAGTAGGCTGCAACTAAAAGTGTTTGAGTGATAGCTGATCTGTCCTTTGCAGTGAGCCCTCCACACTGACTGTAAGCTTATTCTCATTCCTTCCCTAGCAGAAGGCTACTCCCATTTTTTTCCCATAAAGAAAAACAAAAATCAGTGAGCCAGATTTATCAGATGGCTATTCTGTAGTGATGATCCCTGCTCCAAGCTTGGTGTTCTCTCGGGGCAATATGATAGAGAGCAATTAAACACCCTTACCCTTTCAATGACAGTTTCCAAAGTGCTTGCTAATCATGAATTACATGGCTCTGAGAGACAGACAACAAACTATGAGCCTCAATTTGCAGGCAAGAAAGACCCAGTTTGTCAAAGGAGTTTGATTTTAAAACCAGTGTGAAAACTGTCACCCCCTGAAAATCAATATTCAAAACACTTGAAGTTCACTAGGACCAAGTTTGCACTTCAGGACTCCCCTGTGCCCTGTAACCATCACAAAAAAAAAGTAGTCCCAAATGTGAAGTAAAGGAAAATTTATTACTTGCTTAACCATTTTGAATAATTTTCCAATAAATTGTGATGAGGCACTGTAATTACTGTGTGAGTTTAATTTAGAGTAGGTATTTACCAATCAAATTATATCTGACAGAGGTCTTGAAGGGATGGAAGTTATCTTAAAAAAAGCCCTCAGTATGTGTATCAGTAATATTCCAAAAATCAATGTTGTCATCAAGCCATATTGACCTTCTTAGAAGCTGTGATTTTTAAAATTGCATCCCTGAAACAAGATTAAAACTTTTCATTATGTCTGTAGAGTTTCCTTAAAATAAACAAAAACAGCAAAGCATTTCTTATTGATCTTGAGTCTCAGAGTAACAGTCTTTCAATCTGAACAAATCCAAATTAAAAAACCCAAACCTGACAATCCCAACAATCCTCCTCCATTATCTTGTGCATCAGGGGAAGTTAAAATTCAATACATATTTTGTAAATGTTTCATTAATGGTTTGATTTTCCTTGTGTCTACTTTTGGTATGCCAGCTGTAGAATCCACCTTTGAGCTCTTGAGGCCTCAGCAGAGATGGTTAATAAATGTTATTTTGGCACCTGATACAGCAAGTAATGCCACTCCATTAGCACAGGACCAGGCACCTCTTGCTCATGAATTGTTGTTCTTCATTAGAATGTATAGCTAAGAGTTTGTTTAAATAAAAGAAAAAACTACTGGCAATGGGAGAAGGATATAGAAGGGAGGTTTCAGATCTAGGTACTGAACTTTGCCTGAGCTCTTACAGAAGTCTACCCTTACATAATGCCCAAGAGATTTATGACAGTGTTCAAAGAAAGCAGGCAAAGAGAAAATAAATGATCCAATAAAATTCACCTGTTTTTTGCAGGTTTTCTTTAGGGGTCTTAGCGACTCTGGACAAATCTGGCTGCTGAGGTTTTTCTGTACACAGCTGAGATGTCTCCAGGTTGCCCTGGGGCAGACCACAGGTGTAATATTGCTCCTCTGTGCTGAGCATTATAGTTGGTAAAGCTATAAACATGAAAGAGGTGATGTTAAAATGAATCATACAAAGTAGATATATTTGTCTGCTTTTTCCCTCCAGGGTGAAGGGTTCCCTTCAGGGTTCCCTCAGGAATGCTGAAAATACTCACTTTCGCCAGGCAATTGACAAATAGATGGGGAAGAATAAAAGTTTAATTTTTTTGCATCAAAAGCTTTTTTTTTTTCCCTGCTGAAATATTAACTTTAAATCTGTTCTCTGATACTAACTTTAAAAGACTGTAAACAGGTCAAATGAAGGACAAAACATGGGGAAAATATTCTGGAGGTAATTAAAAATGTGTATGTGTGGCATTTGGGGAAAAGGCTTAGTGGTGGATTTTGCAGGGCTGGGATAATGGTTACATTTTATGACCTTAAAGATCATTTCCATCCCAAATTATTCTACGATTCTAAAAGCAAAATAGGGAAAAAACAAAAAGAGCATGAGAGAGATGATGCTGTCATTCCAGGATAGGTTAATCAGGGAACCAGGAGACATCATCAGATGGGCTTCACCAAGATGTAGATTTTGATATTTCTCCTTTTCACTTGCAGCGCCAAATGTTTCTCAGTTCTGCAGTGCCTTGGCTGAGAATTCCTTTGCTCAGTGCATGTGGCAAGGCATGGCCTTGCTGCAAAAGAAAAGATAACTCCCTGGAAGAAGGATAGGGGGTGCAAAGATAAAGAACAATGCCCTACTGTTTTCAATGGATGGCCCATTAGCAGAGTATCTCCCACTGAGATAAAGATCACTGCCCCACCTGGTCACAACAGATTGTGACAGATACTTTTATCACATCCTGTATTGTAACCCAAGACACTTTGTCAGTGTTTGGGATTTATTTCTTTGTAGCACTGTATTTCTATCTTAATTTTCCTAGTAAAGAACTGTTATTCCTAATCCCCATATCTTTGCCTGAGAGCTGCTTGATTTCAAAATTATAATAATTGGGAGGGAGGGGGTTTCCATTCTCCATTTCAAAGAGAAGCTCCTGCCTTTCTTAGCAGACACCTGTCCTCCAAACCAGGACATGTGCTGAGCCCCGCTGAGCCCTGCAGCCCCGCACGAGCCATGCCCCTCCCCTCCTCCCACCGAGCCCTGCGGCCCCGAGCAGTTCAGCTCAAAGCTCGCACTTCCGCATTGCAAATTTCCGAACTTTGTCCATACATAAGGTGCTCTGGAGTATAAGGTGCACTTCCGGGTTCAGACCAAGGTTTTAGTCAAAAGGGTGCGCCTTATACACGTGAAATTACTGTACATGTCTGCAAAACAATTCTCAACCATTGGGTCAGTTTTCCTTAAATGCCTTTGTGCTTGGAGGACTTCATGTGCAGATACCCCTTGGCAGCTGCATCCTCAAATGTGTGACCACCACTGTGGGACCAGTGCAAAGTGAACTATTTATTTTTCAACAGACCAACTGCTGCCATCCTGGGCTTTGTGATAGATGGGTAATGTGATGATTGGCTCTTGCAATTGAGAGATGAATATTGTGCGTATGTAAATAGAAGTTTTGTTGATGTATGGTTGTGTTATTGTAGTTTGTTGTTTGGACACCCTCTGTTCTCCCATAGCGTCCTTTCCCCCCTGTATTGTTGCCACCAGACAACCTTTGGTTTCCAGGGACTTGTGGAAGGAGAGTGTGTGCATTGCACAGGGCAGTTGGGAATGGGAAAGGCTTGCTGCTGGTGATGCTTGGCATGAGAGCACTTCAGCTCCAATCAAGGTGCAAGAAGGTCTTCATCAATGGACAGCAAGGAAGAGTTGGCTGGCAGACTTTGGGAGGGTTGGCTGATGCTACACCAGGAGTATAAAAGGCAGAGCAGCCATTTTGTGGATGAGCCTCTGGCAGACAGCCATGCTCCCAGCGCTGTCCCTTTTTCCTTATTCAATCCTTTGTTGTGTTTGTTGAGGTTTAATAGACCTTTGAAATGTTAAAGTGAGTGGTCATTTCTCACAAGGCTTCATTTGGATTTTTTGTGTTTTCCTCTGTACAACTGAGCTCCCCAGATCCCAAGATCCCAAGATGGTGCAGACACTGCTCATGGTGTTTCAGCTTTAGGGACAAAGGATGATATGCTCAGGGCTACAGCAGGAGGAGAAATCCTGTGATGGTCACAGACTTTCAGAACTGATGTGGTTGGAAGGGTCTTGTGTTTTGAATTAAGTTTTCACATATTGCTGTATGAATATTTTATCGTGAGACCACCCTGTTTTAGAGCCAGGTGTTTGGATATTGATTTGTACCTGTGGCTGCTCTCCACTCCTTCAGCCTGTCCAGCCTTAGCTTAGTGTCATCTCAGGTGAGTCAGAAGTGCTCCAGCTTTGCTCACATCTTCCATCTCCATCATCCCTGTCCTTTCATTTGCAAGGCGTCAGCAAAGAGCGTGCATGCTGGTGTATTGTCTGTTGCTGGTGTCACAGGTGATGAAGACACTCTCCTCATTCAACCTGGCAGCATGGATGCCCATACTTCCTTTTAGATGAAATCCTGTCCACCGGGGGAACCAGGAAAGAGGGAAGAATTCTTCTCCCTACCACATGCGAAACCAAAATTAGATTAAAAATCTGAAGAACGATTTAGATGATCCTTTTTCGTTGATTCATAGCTGTTTTCAAGAGCAAGGACAGTTCATTTTGTCACTTTCTGAGTTGCTTACAATTTCTGCATCTCATTATGGTGGAAAATATCTTTAAAATGCTTTTTCACATACATGCATGTGCATGCTTTTGAGATAAATGGTTGTTCTGAGTTTGGTTTTTCAGTGAATTTTCCCCCACCTGCTATCTGGAAGAAGGCAAATGCATTGTCTGAAAGAAAAATGAGGGCAATCAGAAAACAAAAGATGTAGCTGGGGGTCACAACATTCCATTGAAATGGCCCTGGCTGGGGGTGAGTTTTGGGTGATACCACCAGAAAAAAGAATGAGAGGGATATCCCAGAGGTTAGGGGCTCGGTTTTTGAACAGTCTTGTTTCCAGGTTCAGGGGAGGAAGGAGCTGTTCCCAGCAAAAACTCAGCCAAACCTCTGGAGTAGCCCCCTCACCTTATTTCTCATGGTATCACCAGCAACCCGCCCCAGCCAGGGCCATTTCAATGAAATATTGTGACCCCCAGCCAAATATTTTGTTTTCTCATTGCCCCCATTTGTCTTTCAGGCAACCCATAGGCCTTCTTCCAGATAGCAGATGGGAGAAAATTCACTGAAAAACCAAACCCAGAGCAATAGTGCAGCTGTAAAAAGGAACTTGTAGTCTTGAACCAGGATTATTCTCACAATCACTGTTGGCACCAGTGTCACTGTGCTGGGACAGGTCTTAGCCAGGGTGGCATAGAGTAACATTGAGATTTTATGGTGACAACTGCAAAGCACAAGGAGTGAAAATGGAAACCTTCAGTTAAAAAAAAAATGCATATCTGGTAGAGAAGGATGCTTTGAGACCTCTCACCAGAAAGCTGTATAGAAATTGCTGCTTGTGTTGTATATTTACCTGGATCATCAGGGTCACATTGATGCCTGCAGAAAAAAGGAGAAGGTATGAGGTTTTATTCTTTTAACTATTCACCACAGCACATCAGCCAGAGAGACTCCTGTGCGCACTGCACAGAATTTTCTCTCCGGATCTCCTGCAGCATGCTGAACTTAGTATTCTCTTTATATTCCTTTTGGGAATTTGCCAATCAAAGCATTGGTTCATACTTCAGAAAAAGCACACTTCATAGCAAAATTCATCCTTGCTCCAAGGTGTTGAAGCATTTGGTAGCATTTCATTTCCCCAGACTGTAAACTTCTTGCAGCTGGGACAATATTGTAATGATTAGGATAGTATCAATAGGAGAGTGTCACATAACAAAACCTTGCTTCTCAGTGCTTAAAAATACTGAAATAACACAAATACAATTGATAGGGAGTAATCAGTGAGCCCCTGTGAAAAAAAACACTTGGACTTTATGGTCTCATCTTCAGGAAATGAGATGTGAAATGAATTATAGAAAGTAGAGAGTGTGTAGTCTCTGCCCAGCAGCCTTGACCCACTCCATGACCCCATCACATCTGGCACTGCACTTGCAGAACTGAGACTCATTTCCAGCCACTGAATTTCCAGGTGTGGGACTGAGATCTCTTGCACCTGGCATTTTACCTGGCTTCTAGGATGCTGCAGCAACCTCATCATGTAGCTCCTGGCTGGTTTGCTTCCTCACTGTGGCAGTATAGCCCAAACCAGGTAGCTTTCCTGCAAGCAGCGGAAGGTGAAGTTAGGCAACTCGGCTTCTCCTCCTCAGAAGAACACACACAGTTCCTGCCTGTATTTAAGCCTTAATGCAAGATTCATCTCCCAGCTGGCATATGCATGAGGATAAGCAGACACTCTCTTCATAGGGAGGTTGGTCAGAGGTCTTGGGGACACTTCAAGGCCCAGAAGAGTGGCTGAAAAACACAGATTCAATGGCCAACACCACAGGGGCAGAGTCCATCTGCAGAGAAGTCAACACTGACTTCTCTGAGCTCACACCTCTCAAAATCACAGTGGCATGTATGCACAAAGGAACACAAATCTGCTGAAAATGAATCCCAAGGTGAACAGGCAAGTGCCAAATGTTCCTGACAAATGTTATTGATGTCACGACATTATGTAAGCTAGCAAGTGATTCTTATCCTACGGTTTTGTTTTGCCAGTATTCAAATTTGCATAGTAGCTTTTAATCACACAGACAATTTAATAATTTTGGCTTTGCAGTTTTCCAGGAGGCATTCTGACCCATTCTCTCCACAAAGGTTGCTTTTCTCCTTAGACATTCCAGCAGTGGTCCCAGCAGTCACCTCTGTGCTTTCATTCTTGCAAATATATATCCTCTCATAATTTCTCTGCCTGATTTTTCACAAGTACCTTTGCCCTCAGACCTAGGCACCCATCTTGTTTCTCTGCAGCAGCTTTAGCAATTTGTTTTCTTCCTCCTTTCATTCATATGAATGTAATTCCATGAATTGCTGGAGGATACCGTTAATGTCCTTTGCTTTACAGCAGCATAAAATTAGACAAGAACTTGAACTGTACTGAACACAGCTTAAAAGCCTATACATTGTCTGTGTTCTTTTCTTACCTCTGCTCCTCATGTCTGCTTTGGTGTTTGATGTTTTCAAATGGGACAGATTTGCACTAGAAAAAGTTTTGGTTTTCCTGGAGGCAGATGGTTCAGAAAAGTCAACGTTTTTCTGAGAAGACGTTCTGCATCTCAAAGATATTATATAATCAACAGAGACATAAAAAATGTGAAATTTGTGAAGAGCTATAGCAATTTTGAGAACATCAAAATATGTTGCGTTTGATTCCCAAGATGACCCCTTATTTGTGTGAAAGGGGATCCTGTAATTTGATTATCTCCTAGTAATTTTGCTGTCTTCCATTACATACCTTTAAAAAGTTAGGAGGATATTAACAAATCTGTTCATTTGCAGTTACGTTTTGGTAGTTTAATTTAAGTGGCACTGAAATGCCAATTGAAATTGGTATAAAATGCTGTAACATTGTTGAGAGAATTTTGAAGACGAAAAACTCCTTTCCATGTTGCTAACTTTACTAGGGAATTTCCTTTTTTGTTCTGAGATAATCTTTACATTATGTCTCCACTGCTAAATATTTAAGACCCAGGCTGCAAAGAATTGATTAAAAAATTCAGCAATTTATATGTGCCATTAAACTTCATTTTTGCTGTAACATAGTTTACTAATTTGTTATGATGTCTTTTAGTAGCAATTTCCAGAAGCGTTAGAGGAAAAGGTGAACTTTAAGTTTGTTGATTTGATTACTAAGTTGATTTATTCCCTCTTTTGACAAGTTTACACCAATAGTTATAGCAAGGGCTGTAACTGCTATGCAGTCAATACTTCAGTTTCTCCTGTACTAGGAAATACTTTAGGTCAGGCATTTTTGTGACCAAAGCTTTCTGAACAAATGCTGCAGCACTATAACAACTCCCTCAATTTTATTTTTTAAAATTAATTCAGTACTTGTGAGCTAGTTTACAGAAACAATTGCACTCATTAGGTCCATATCAATAATTTATTCTCCTTATTAGAAACTATCAAGGCCTTAGAAAGAATTCTAGATGTGAAGATTTAAAATCTACTCTTCCCTCAGAGACCATGGGGAGGGCACACTTACTGTGAACTAGGCTTGGGGGAAAAGGACCTATTTTTACAGACACAGGTGTATACAGTTGGAAATTGCCTCTTTACCTAAAATAAAAATAGATTTATTTCCAATTTTTTTGAGTTCACAAATGTAAGAGTATTTGAGTCTGGAAGAGAGAATTTCGGATCTCAATATTTATGAATTCTAAATATGCATCCAGATGTGCTCCTAATAGACGTGGTGGATTTTTTCTCCAGCAAAAATTGTTACAAATTACTGCATGATTCCATTTATTAGTGTTGTACAGAATGGTAATTGTTCATAGGATTTTTTTTGCCACAGGAGTTACAAGCAACATAGCCAAATGAAAACCCAGTGGGGGCAAAAAGAAAGAAACCCCTCTGGATTTACAGACAGGTCAGTGAATGACCATGGATTCACTGTAGTTTGCAGAACCACAAAGGAAAAACTGCATCATTTTGGGTTTTGCCCAGGATGTTTTTAGTGCCTTATGTAAGACTGTAATTCTTTAATATAATACCTGGGGGTTTTTGTTATGCTTTATATGTATGTTTAGCCTGTCATATATCTAGTTGCTTCATTGCTTAGGAGTAATAACTACATGAGCACTAGAAAAGTGTAGATTGATAAATGTGTTGGAGTTGGTGACAGGGGAAAACTGTGAATTGGATCTAATGCGGGCATCCAACTTGCAATTTGAAGAACCTGTGAGACAGACACTACTGTAATGGAATGTGCTTTGTTATCAAATCCTGCTCAGTAAGTGCTTACAGAGGATGAGTACAAAGGGTTACTCGTTAGCACCTCTTCCTGTTGAGTAAACAGAGGAGTCCCCACGAGACTGTAGAGACAGAACAATACCAGAGGACGTGCAGAGAAAGATGACCACCAGACCCTTATCAATTCCCACCAGGAGGTGGAAGCGACCCCCTAGCAACTCCTCGCCCCTGCTTGCTAAAATCGCAGAGCACACCAGCAAATCAGAACGAGCAAGAACCAGAAAAGACACTGTATAAAAAAGAACTAAAACTGCTCTTTGGTGCGAGCCATTGGCGGAGCAATGACTCCCTGGCCGCCCAGCGCTCAGTTATCACTTGTTAAATTAGCTTACAAATAAATTTTCTATGATTAATCTAAACTGGTTCCTCTGATTTGTCACGAGTATCTATAACACTACCAGATGTTTCCACACAAAAAGATGCAAATCATTCTGACTTGCTGATCTGGGTCTATAAAAGCTGAACCCTCTTTGCAGCAACTTTGGAGAGCTCACTTAGCAGAGACACTGCTAGGATCTCACAATTCCTGGGAAAGTTCTCCAAATCTTTGCTGCAACTGGGGCCCACCAGCAGCTGTGGCTCTAGATGGTGGCAATGAATTAGAGCAATTGGTGATGTATGTTTCTCAACCACTATTCCTTTCTTGTGTAGTAATGACTGGGTATCTTGCTGATTTTGTTTGTTGCTGAAATAGGGTATTTTGGAGGTGTGTAGACTGGGAGCCTAATTTAGGCATTTAACATGCAGATGACAGGCTGGCTCTTTGATGCACACACTTCTCCCTGTGCACTAGCTAAGGCCCTGCTTCTACGTCAAAGGAGATTTTTCTCCCCTGACATGGTGTTTCTCATCACTGACCCTTTCATTTGTTGCTATAGCTGGGTGGGAGATACGTAATCCATTTCATAAAATGAATAAACCACATTCTGCTGCAAATCTGACTTGCTCTAGGGGTGTCCCAAACCTGGCTGAGGGCAGATGCTCCCAGAGTTACCAGGGTATATCATATTCCTCTGCAAGCAGCCCTTTTAATTATAGAAGATTCATGAAATTAATTTTCTTTAAGAAAAGTTTTGGGCAAATGATTACAGAATCGGAATACCTGTACTGAAGAAAACCAGAAAAATAACCCAAGCTTGCACAGAAACTTGAAACTTCCCCCGTGGCCCTCAGGTCCTGAAACACTAATTTCACTTCATGACCCCAAGTGTGCTGCAGAGAGTAACCCTCTCTGTGGGCTCCTCACTTCCTTTCATATTCTGGAATTCCACTGCTTTTTCAGAGATGCCATGTTTCGAATGCACCTAATTCAATGTTCTTGTCCTAGTGAACCTTTTCCCCATGTCAGCATCCAGAAGATGTTGAAGATATTTCTGGCCATATGTGAATACTCCTTGAATTGATGGGGTTCCCAAGGGCCACAGAGCCAAATACATTAATGAGTGAGTTTTAGGCTGGATATTAGGGAGTTGAGAAGTAAGAAATGCTGGAAAAGGCTTCCTAGAGAGGTGATCTATGCCTCAACCCTGTCATTTTAGGAAGCATTTGAATAATGACAATAATAACATGATTGAACTTGTAATCAGACCTGAAGTGGTCAGCTGGACTAGATAATCATTSSAKKYCACTTCYAWYYSAWWMCAYTCMRTTCCATTCCATTCCATTCCATTCCATTCCATTCCATTCCATTCCATTCCATTCCATGCATAGCCATGSATGATGTTAGGAAAAAACATCATTTGGACCTTTTATTTCTCYCTATTCTGAGGTCACTTTTCCAAAGAGCAGGCATATCATATTCCTATCAGTTACTGACTAGGGCCTCAGGTTTCCTGTTGGTAGGATTTAGGGTGTTCTGCTAACAACCTGTTGAAAAGCTCTGGGATGCAGAGTTCTTTCCAGAGCCATTCTCTCCGACTCTCAGAGAGAATTATGAAATTATTATTATATTGATGACTCCTTGGCCATGTATTAAAATTTTTGGTATCACCAGAAGTTGTCTGCGGGTTAAGAAACTCTCCCAGCCGTGGTCTGGACTCTGACCAAACCCTGGTTTGGGGACTTTGGGAAGTGCAGCACCAGATGTTTTGGCACAGCAAAATATGCAAATCATTCTGACTTGCTGATTTGGGTCTGTAAAAGCTGGACCCTCTTGCAGCAGCTTAGGAGTGGACACGCTGCTAGACCTCCCACTTCCTGGGAAAATTCCTCAAATCCTCACTGCAGCAGGGGCTCCCCAGCAATTTGCAGAGGAGCTAGTTCTCTTTCATTATTCTCCTTCTAATATAGTAATGGTTTAATATCTTACTTATTCTGTTTGTTGCTGGAACTGAGTGCATAGTAAGCTTATTGTTTTATTAAATATATAAATTTATTTTCTGTTGCCTTGATATTAATAGTAAAAAAAGAGCATTCTTTCCACTGGTGTCTGTATTCTTCCTGCTGCACCCATCAACTGGCAAAACAGGTATGTGTTATTGAAGGTTTTTTACTTAAATTCACTGCCTTACCTCTTTTTTTGACAGACCAGTGCTGGAGAAGATTTGCAGGGACATATGATGCAGAGAGAGTGATAGATCTCTCTGAGGAAAAAGGAGATCAAGGTAAGAAAACCTGGGAGCAAAAGGAGCAGCATCCACTGCCCCAAATACTGCTATAAAACATTAATGATTCTTTTTTTTATGTGGACTGGTTGTGCTCACAGCCTGGCTGGACCATCAGTCCAATCCCGCCAACCTATGACACTGCTGCAGCACCCCCTGCACAGCTAGGACTGTATTTCAAGTCTAGTTCCCTCAATGAGCTACCAATGTTGCTGTGACAATTATTCTGTAGCTTATTGAAAAAAGTCACAGTTAAATCAAGAAAAATGAATATATGAAATATTTATATCTAACTTTTGTTTTGTTATTACTAATATTTTTTTTTGTTGTTTTTCCTTTTAAGCAGGAAAGAGAATGCTCTGTTTGTGAAAGAGCAGATTGGATTTCTATGTCAGGGCTGCTATGTATAATTAATTCATAGTCATAGGAAAAAAATATTTATAAATCCAACCTCCACAAAAGAACAACAAAGAGGATCAGCTGAAGGCAAACATATATAAGGTTTTGCATTATGTAATCATAAAATGATCTTACTGAAATGTTTTATTGATTGCTCAATAATGAAGAAACAAGACTAAGCTTCTAAAAATGCAGCACCAAATCTATATGGACAGATAGATATAATTGATTCCTTTCATTGTGGAGTGTTAACATAGAAAAATATTAGGTTATCTGCAAGGAGCAGTCTGAATGTTCACGTTTGTATTCAGTAAAGGCTTTGTATGGGTACCAGTGCTTCATGGTGGCTGTTTCATATTTTCAGTCTTATCTGTCAACAGCTCTGCATAATCCTCAGTGGGTGGATCAATAAGAGCTGCACGTATTGTTGTAGTGTGATAATTCCTCAGAAAAGGTGGTGTGCATTTGGGCTTCTTTGATAGCATTGATGTCAGTGGGCAAACTAAGAGCTAGTAATTATCCCTCCCTCAAACAATGATTATTTAAATGTTCTCATGAATTGAATATGCAAAGCACAGACCTTGTGGAGGTGAGTGGCTGAGGAACAGGAACCTGGCACAGTCTCTTTGGCTCCATCATACTCCATCACAGCCAGGGAGATTTCTGGTGTGCATTGTCACAGTTCCCCATGGCTGGGAAGAAATCTCACTCCGCACTGACTTTTGATTTGCAGCACATCACAGGTTCATGTGCTACTTCAAGGACTGTCAGCCAGCACAATGTAATGCCCAGCACCAAGGGTTCTGATCTGCATCCTCTGGGCTTTCAGCCTGCAGAGCTGGCATGGCAGTGCATAATAGAGAAAGTGGGTTAATGCTTGGCCTCCCTTGCACAGGTGCTTTTGTTGGCCAGGAAACACTGCTGCCAGTGATTTGTCATCTGCCTATTGGTTTTCAGCCCTGGAAAGGGTGCCTCTGAATCACGTGTGTCTGAACTCATGCCCTTGCAACCATGAAGATCAGCAAACCAACCCTAAAATCAATTTTGAACCTTCTCTGAAAATCCTTATTCTATATACTTCTGTCAGTATCCTAGATAACTTTCCCAGCAGTCAGGCGCTGAGAGCTGGGGTGGGTGATGCTTTGTGCCCTTTGCAGAGGCAAAATACTCACTTGCATTGATCCACCCATTGATTTTTTAGGCTTGTCTCCAACAGTCATGTGGCAAACCCCTCTCATGAGGAATCATGAAATTCTCAGGTTCACTTAGGAGATGCAGTGTTCTGTAGAGCAAAGCATAGAGTTTGCTGCTGAATGATAGATATCATGAAATAAAGAGGACTCACATTTGAATGTGCCTGCTTATTTTATGAAATGAGGCTTTATTTTTAAGAACTTTCATGTTCCCCCATGCCTACTTAAGCAAAGGAGACAACTTGCCAGATAAAAATAAATTTATTCAGCACTGACCATGAAAAATAATGAAATTAACAGCAAAGCCAGGGCCTACATTTTTCAGACTGAGGTTCCAAACAAGAGCAGAGCAAGAGGATTCAACTTCAGACAGTCAGCAGGGAAAGGGCAACAAAATCCTTGTGCCAAGTAAAATATGACAACATTGTCCAGAGAAGCCTGGGGAAAAATGATACAATCTGGACAGAGTTGAGTTGTGCTGTCTGAAAGGAGCAGTTCAAAGAAAAGTCCATTTCACTCTCCAAAATACAAGATGGAGTGGTTCTGGCACCTGACTCCCAGCCAAGGTGAGGCAGCTCCAGCAGACCTGGCCATCAGCCAGCGCTGGTGCAATGAGAGGAAAGCCAGCTTCCTAGCTCTGTGATTTCTCTCTCTTCCAACAAGAGCATGAATCCTTTCTGGCACACTGCTTCCCCATCCTTTAGGGTGAGATCTTTTAATCCTAATTCAGCTGATAAGGGAGGATGAGGAGCCAGGCATTCTGCAACAGCAGGGAAGGATTTAATCCCTGGTGAGATTGCAGGTTTATATTAATTATTAATATTTATATTAATAACTCTTTGACACTGCACATTTTTAATCCATTTTTTCTACTTTTTTTTGCCAGCTGTTTAGTTTAATTAAAGCTTCCCAGCATGGGTTTCCCCCTGAAAGTATTCAGTGATGCCTTGAGGTCTTTAGGCGAGCCAAGTATTAATTTCTCTAAATTAAGCTGTGTGCCTGCCTGCTCTTTTGCCTCTGGGAATGGGGGTTTCTGTGCTCCCCCTGTCCCATCATTCCCTATCCCTTTGTGGACAGACATGGCAACATAAAACCTTCATCTGTTCCTTGGTGCCCAAAGGCTGCACCCCGAGGTGCCAAGGTTCAGCTGCAAGTTTTCCAGCAAAGACATTTTAATATGCAAATCTCTTCCTAAGAAGCTGTGATGTGGCCAAATACTCAAGGGATAATCTAGTTTGTATACCAATTTTTTCCTAGAAAGCAAACATACAAAGGAAAAACCTTGTTCTGGATATATACATCTATTTACAGATTTTAATACCAGCAAAACTGGAGCAAGTGAGCACCCACCCCAAGGTCAGAGCCAGCTTATTTACTTGTCCCTGCCTCTTGTTTCTGAAGTTTTCTTTTTCCCATATTTATAAGTTCCACTGAAGAAGAACAGAGCTGTCTCCTTCTGTAATTGAAATGCCAGAAAAAGCCTTTGGTTCCTCAAAATCTAATAACCAATATGCTGGGGTTGATTCCCTCCTCATCCTTCCTAGACAGTACATTAAAGAGAGGTCACAGTGTGCACCAGCAGGACACACAAGGATAAGGGGTGACTATTTGGAGCTCAGAAAAACTCCAAGGAAAAAGAAAGTGGAGGAGGTAGTTAAGATCTGATACCAGGATCTGTTGGGGACATTTGGCCTCTCAGCAGCAAAATGAACCAGAGCCTCAGAGGCATTTGGGTTAAGGGTGTTGAATTAAATCTTTGATGAAGGTTGGACCTGGCATGCAAGAGGAACTTACCCTCTCTAGACCCATCACAGATGGGAGGGTTTAAAAGACAAATGTCTCCCAAGGAAGAAGGGAACTTTTCTGCAATGGAAAGAAGACCCCTTCCTCCAAACTGTTGTAACTTTGAAAATTACAGGGCTTCCAAGCAAAAATGTAGGAAAATTAATAACAGTTCTTTACTATAAAAAATATGTATAATATACCAGAACAAACACCAACACAATGATAGATGCTGCCCGAACACTAAGTTCTATTGAACTGCAGGAAGGAAACTGAGACCAGTGTTGCTGGGCTAGTGCCACTTCTGGGAAATAATCTGTAGGGATCATCTTCAAAACTCCACAGGCCTCTGCTTCTGCCCCAAGGAGTTAAAGCAACAGGTGTGAAAAAAGGAGATGATGAATGAATGAATGAATGAATGAATGAATGAATGAATGAATGAAAGAATGTATAATCAGGTTGCATCCCTGGCTAGAAAATACAGAGGTGTTGATTAGCTGTTGATTTGAAAAGCTGTGATTGTCATCTAATTGAGAGTTGGAAAGGAAGATGTTATTTTGGCCACAAGAAGTCTTATTCTTAAATGGCAATCACTGTGCTTGTGTCCATGAAAGGCTATGAATTTGCTGTATAGGAGCTATAATATAGAAGGTCTAATCCACTCTACATGTACATTTAGGACTTTTAATTTCTGAGGCTTCTCTTTCTGAACTCTAGCTCATCTCCAGAAAACCAGAGATGGAACAACTTCGTCACAAACTAATAGTGGTAAGGGGATTGTCCTAATGAGATATTAGGTCAAAATCTTCTGAGGTGCTTCAGATGACCAGAACATTGCACTGTCCCAGGGGCAAAAATAATGTGCTGCTGTGGTTGCATATGTGGCAAGGGAAGGCTGTTCTGGAAGTGGTGAGCTCTTGGTGCTTCACTTGACTGGACTTGGACTCTTGTGTGTAAGGACCTTGACATCCACACAGGATTACACCAAAAGGTTCCACCACAAAAGCAAGGGTTTGATGGAAACTGTCTCTACCTTCACCTACAGCATTTTTCTCTTCTGTCCATATAGTGCAAATTCATTAACAGTCCTATATCTGCCTTTTCTCAAAGCTGTGACATCACTGTTGCTAAGCCATCAGCATTTTGTAGAACTTTGCTGGGGTGTTGACATTCAAAGTAAGGCTTGTGGTTATGCCTATGAAACTCAAGGGTGTTGTGCCCAGCCCAGAGGTACCTGCTGGCTGGAGCAATCTGTGTAAAAGTTCTGCTCACTCTTAAATTTCTTTTTTGGCTTAATTTAGACTGATGGCTCAAGTAATAGCCTTTTTCAGGAAGCCTTGAAAAGCTCTGTAAGCAATGACAGCAGAAGGGGGAGAGAGCCCATAAGAAAGTAGTACAGAAAACCTGAGAGCAAAAAGTGACACAGCTTTACATCTTTATAAGGAGGAAAAAGTTAATTAAAATACTTGTAAACATGGAAAGAGAAGTTTCAAAATTAATGACCTATATTGCCGTAAAATGAGGAACATGAAGCAATATTTTGCAAAGGCTGAAGAGCTGTGTAGGCATCTGCTTCTTGGGTATGTGGCAATCTTTTTTGAAAATAGAAGGCAAATTCCTCTAATACCTTCTTATGTGAGAGAACTTTCTGTCTGTTTTTATTTGTTGCTGCTCTTGGGCTGCCATTATTTTACTGCATCCTGCAGTGCAGGAGAAAAAAGGCTCAGATTTGTCAAGGTGGTGATGGCAAAGCCTAATGTGGCCATGCTGCAGACTATTTCCTTAATGCTTCAGAGGTTTCCATGTGAAGTGAATCATGCCAGAATAATAATGCCACATCTTGCAATTCATTCTCATCAGTTCTAATGAAGATAAAGGGGCTCATTTTTTGAATCCATTTGTGCTTAACAAATTAAATGTGCTGCTGCATGGTGCATGTGTACAGAATATTTGTCCATATAATGTTCATCTAGGTGGCAAAGTTAACTAACCTTATTGCATGTATTTTTTTTTTTCTTTCTGCCTTAAGAAGGCCTCACAGCTATACAGTTGGTTCTGCTCTTCTTCCCCACTTATTTCAAGTTATTGTTAATTATTTTACTGCTATTCTTGATGTTGCAGCATCACTTTGCTTTGAGAAAGTATTTTTGGAGTCCAGCATCAGAAGAAGTGAGTGAGAGGGAGCAGAGGATAAGCAAAAGCCTCTTAGGGAAATCTCCGTTATTTGCCCCAGCAGCAAAATCCATCACCAGTCAACAGGTCCCACCTGCAGGCAGTTCTCCATCTCCTTCCTGAAGCTTCATTTCATCAGTATCTACTGATTGCTACCAGAGTGCAGCAGCCACTTGGAAGAGTGTAAACTTCCCACCATGCCAGGGAAGTTGGCAGGCTGCTCAGGTTTGTTATGAGGGCACGCTATGGAGAAAATTAGGGATGACACCAACTTTGCCTCAAGAAACACAAAGAAAAGCATGCAATACCTGTTCCATTAAACACTTCCATTCTGCAAACCACTGAAAAAAATAAGTTAATAAGAAAGGAGGTCAATTAACACTTTGACAAGACCTGTTTCCACAATAAACTGTCTCCAGCAAATAGCCAGGGAAGGGTTCCAAATACTCGATTGTCTGGACCTGTGACTTTGGATAAAACATAAAGCAGAAGCGGAGAAACCAATGGGCAGCAACATTTGAGCTGTCCTGGGAAATAGTATTTACTACTGCAATCTGGGCAGCAAGGCAGGCTGTGCACAGGCAGTACCAAGAGGACCATCCAGACATGTCCCCAGAGAAGCTGTGCAGTGGAACATGTACAGTTGCCATGATGTCATTTCCTTCTTGCTTTTTCTTACAAGAACACATGGCTGTAGGAAGTACAGGACAATAACTTGGTTTTGGCACTAAGCAATGCCATGTAACTCAACATGGATCTCTCTATGATAGCTTTTGACCTCTAGATGCTCAATGACATCAAATATGCTATTTTTTTCTTTCTTTTTCTTTAAAGAAAAGGAGAGGTCCCTGACACAGCTGTCTGTTGACTTGAAGTGTGACTCAAATACCTCCCAGAACACAGAAGAGAAAGAGAGAATAATAGAATATCCTGAGTTGGAAGAGACCCACAAGGGTGATCAAGTCCAGCTCCTGGCTCTGTGCAGGGAACAAGCCCAAAGACCACCCTAGAACTGACAGTATTGTCCTAAACTTCTGAAAATCTGTCAGACTTGGTGCTGTGAACAGCTCCCTGGGCAATCTCTCTCAGTGCTCAAACACTCTCTGAGTGAAAAACCTTTTCCTGATTTTTAAACAAAACATCACCTGACTCAGCTCCAGGTCATTCCCTTAAGCCTTGACCTTCCTGGTCTCCAGGAAGAAAAGTTCAGTGCCCCTCTTCTTCCCCTTCTGTGAAAGCTATAGACTGTGATGATGTCTCCTGTCAGTCTCCTCCAGGCTGCAGCAGTGACTTCAGCTGCTCCTCACGCAGCTTCTCTTCCAGACCTTTCACCACCCTTGTGCACCTCCTTTGGATTCTCAAAAGATTTGAACAGCTCAACCTTCATTTTCTTTTGCTATGAAGGGCATATCCTATATTCTTGAAGACAAAACAGTATGTGCAAATGTCAAAAAGAAGAAATTAGAGCACTGACTCCAGAAAATGCAGTTTTCCCCTCTGCTTCTGTCTTTTTCTTGTAGCTTTGTTGCTGAAGAAAGGTTAAGCACAGTATGTGGTAATGTCACTCAAAACCTTGGACCAGGTGTATCATCATTTATCTGTTCAAAGTATTTCAAGGTTTGTTTTGTTCATGAATTCATAGCAATTGATTAGAAAAAAAGCCCAAAAAAACCCTGATTGAGCTGGCAGAGACAAGCTGCTACCAACTAGAGACAGAAAAGGAGGAATAAGAAGAGAAGGGACAGGCAGGTAAGCAGCAGGACCACAAGTGTCCCACAAATTGACTTCAAATATTGAAACTTATTCAAGGGCACTGACTTCCAGCAATTTACTTATTTGTAGGGGATACCTTGAAACAGCATCCATTAGCCGCACAGACAACATCTGCAATTAGGATACAGAGGTGATCGCTCCGGCACCTCAGGGTGAATTTAAAAAATAAACAGGGACAGATTTGTGTGGCCACAAGGAATCTTTACCATGCTTTTTTCTTTTTTTTCTTAATAACTCCATAAAAACAGTGAATATCTTATTTCATTCACAGATACATCTTTTTATCCCCACTGTGAGGGCCCAGATTCATGAATCCCAACAGCCTTTTTTGTCCTTGTGCTGCTTTGTGTTGTGATTACAATATCACTGCCTCTTATATATATATATATATATATATATATATATCTCATATATCATATCATATCATATCATATCAATACATCATTTACTCTTTTAAATCTCAAAGCTGTATGTCTTGGAAAAAACTGTCATATCTTTGTCTGGGAGGAGGAACAAGTGTCAGAGTCATCTGAGAAAAGTCTCTTAATCCCTTCTTTCTCCAGAGATAAATCCACAGCAATTGAACTGCATTGCCACCTGCACTTCTCCCTCTGTTTTGATGCAGGGTTTAAATAAATACTGTCAATAATAACACAATTAGAACAGATATTTGCTGCCAGATCCTCAGCTCTCCTGACAGCAGTTTGCCAGTGTGGACACTGAAGGGCATCTCTAGAATCAGCTTTAACACATTCATAGCGTGGAATCCCCTGGAAGCTCTGGGATAGCTCAGGACAACTGTTCTAGGATGTGCTACAAACACTGTCAACTCAGCAGAGTTGTCTCTATGAAGAGGAGCCACAGAAGAGGAGTATTCGATGAGAATTTTGGAGTAAAAATACTCTCTCGTATTTTCACTGAAAAAAAAAATAATCTTAAAACAGTATCAAATGTAATCGTCGTACATGTTAGAGAGGGAAGTTAGGAAAGAGAGAGCATCACAAAGATTCTCCACAGGTAACCAAACAGTGGACTAGCTGTATCTTTTGAAGAAGAAGAAGAATGTTTAAAATAAAAAACATTTCTGTATTTTGTGTAATACAGAGCAGGTGTTTGCACTGTAATTGGGCTAAAGGAAAAAAGGAAATTTAAGTAAATTTGCAGGTGGGTACAGCAGACATTTTTGGGGGCAAGGGCTGCTATTCAAGGTCAGTGATAAATAACTCTTGTCTAGAAGATAACAGAGAAAACATGCAGGACTGGAGAAAAAAATCAGTTTTGGACAGAAGGTGACACATCAAGACCATATGGGGATTACAAAATGATGGTAAGAACAAAGACTATGTTTGTCCATAATCCCTGGGGAAAAAAACGCTTGCAGAAAATACATCAAAGCCAAGAAGTCTCTTTGTACTGTAAAAGTCTCCATTTTAAACCCTCTGCCATCCACAGGATATTCTTTGTTTTGGCAGAAGAGAACCAGGACCCATCATGGAAAAAATTTTCCTACTTGATTAATCTGTCCTGAGAGTCAGTTGTTCATCTACTGAATATATGAGAGCCTGAAGGGGCTGGGAGGTTTTCAGGATGAGAGAAAGATTTATCACTTAAAGGTGAGCATTGCCCTGAAGATGGTGTAAGGACATGAGACATTAGCACAAGGAAAGAAAAGAGTTGAAATATATGTGAAAACAAAGGTTTTAGAAGGATTGGGAAGATCAAGAAGAGAAGAAAAAGTGAAAAATGCAATTGTGGAGGAGATGATGAGGAATAAATGGCTGTCAGAGAATAGGAAGCTCCAGTGAGTGGATCAGATGCTCATGACAGAAAAGTAAAAACACCCAAAACAAGTGATGAGGCGGGGAGGTTATTCACTGAGGGATTGAGATGCTTTGAACAAAGGATACAATTAGAAAAGTGTTGAAAAGGGCCAGAAAGGAGGTAGAGATTAAGTCAAAGGACCAAAAAAAATGGCACACATTATGGTGCTGGTGGAGACCAAAAGTAGATTTGTTTCATATGGAGGGAATTGACACCAAAGCAAGGAGTGGCAAATGTTAATGTACCAATGTACAACTTAGACGGGGGAAAGGGCAATGCCACAGGTTTTGGATTTACACTCTTCTGGTCCTCTGTTTTCCCAAGCAACCATGACAGGTTATCCAAGAGCCTTGACATTGCTGCACTCTTTATGGCCATTGCAATGAAAAACTGCTGGAGTTTTCAAGAAGCTGTCCTGCAATGAGACATTTTATAAAGCATTGATTTTCTGCCTGCTAATTTTATCCAGGATTAATTAAAAACAACCAGAGAGAGCAAGAGACTCAGAGAGAAGACGAGAGGGAGGAAAAATAAAATTATTTGTCTTCACATTCTAGGGGCCCAAGCACAATTTGGCAACTAACTGAGGCTCACAAGAGATTTTTAATTTTTTCTTCCTGAATTATATGTACGGAGTTTATAATTATAGAGATTCAGATCCTTGGCATTGTCATTTCCAGCAAGTCTCATTACATATCTTGCAGCAAGTACATGGTTGTTAATACTAATTCCATAATGACAGTGGAGCAGTGAAGTCAAATTTAATAGTTCCTCAGTTAATCATTAAAATTAGCCTATCTCTGTGGATACTGGATCTTCTAATAATTCCATGCAATGCCATTTTGGGTAATAAATGAGATGGCAAAAGGGGCTTTTTAATGTGTTATCATCCCGTGGAGGCCAATAAGGCTACCTCAGTCCTGGCTCAGAAATGTTGGAATGAGCCATGCAAGTTAATTCCTTTCTGTGATAGTTCGCTGGGCAAAATCTATTTTGACATATCCACAAGATACTGAAAGGTCAAAGATGGTGAAGCAAATACAAGATAGCCAAAGCACGTGACATGTGTCTCAGTTTAGAGACAAATTTAGGAGAAAAATAGTCTGGAAGGGGTGTTTTCTCTAAAGAGAGTGTTTCAGTAATCCCCTTTTTCTGCCAATGAAAAAAATGAATACCAGTGGGTAAAAGTGAAAAAACCCCAACTGTTTATTAACAGAACAATGTGCCTGCACAGCACAGAAAAAAATATTAAATAAATGCTAGATATTGAACTTTCAGAACCTTATTCCCCCACCCACAGCAGACAAAAAAAATAAAAATGCCTGGGGAAGAAAACACAGTGGCTGCTGCTTGGTGGGGAAGGCATAATGATGGACTTCCCTTTATTTCATGGAAGGGAAAAAGGTTCATGCAGTGACTCAGGCCAAACATTGAAGAAACTGGATGGGCAATATGAAATTTTTGCTCTTCTTTATGAGTAGATGACTGGTGGGAGATTTTTAAAAATAATCACCATCACCTCTTCTCAAATGTGGATTCTTAAAAGCTGCAGACAGGTTTTCTTAAATAATGGGCTCAAAATCTGTGCTGCTTTCTAGAGGAAAACCACTGTGCTAAATGACTGCTCATTTCATAAATACTCTGCCCTTTAGTTTGGTTGCCTCTTTATGAGTTCCTGAATGTAATACCATTGCCTTGATAAGCAATACTGAAGGAAGGGACAGAGAAAATCCTGAGGGTTCTTAATGTGGGAAGAGATGGGATGGAGTTGAGCTTAAAGCATACAATGAACTGGAACCCAGGCAGTGTGTTATGGGAACTGCTGCAGAGCTGAGCACAGGAAGGTAGTGTCAGGAAAGACCCAGACAAATTGTCAGCTGCCAAGTATGAGAGGGTCCTGGGAAATGAAGAATAGAGAGGTTACATATCCCATGACTCCAAAAATCCAGGGATGTCCTACAGCATGTCTAGCTCCAGATGTCTGATATTAGGATTGCTCTGTCTTCAGCATCAACAGTGCCAAGGTTCTCCTCTGGACTTTGGGTGCCTGATGCTGAAAATCTCTTGACTAAATTGCATATCCTCAGACACCTTGACTCCATAACAAAATCTGGAAGAAAACGTCGGTCACTGTTCAGTGTATATTGGATCGTACACTAGTCTCTGAAGGCTCTGTATCAACTGAGGCCATCCAAATGGTCTGTGTTGTTGAATCTGATGTCCTCTGCACACAAGATAGTAGGAGAGATAAAATTCAGTTAATATAATTGATCCAAACTGAAACTCCACATAATTTTTTAATGCTTTGAGAGCAATTTCTGTAGGAGCAGATCAATCAGTTTCTAGTCTGAGGATGAATATCTTTGTAGTGAGATCTGTGTTGATGCCTTTGGGGTTGAGAGAAAACCCCCCTACTCAAAGCTCTCTTTGGGTAAGGCTCCACAAGGCTTTGACCTCAAACAATAATCCTTTGTGGCAAATTGCTATATCTTGTTCAAAATCAGGTGATTAAGGGAAGAAATAGAAATGATGCGGGAATCTCTTTGTAGAGACTACAAAATACACACAATATTTTAAATATGGACTTCTTACTCTTCCGTATTTTTATTTGAAGATTTGCTTTTTCAACATTAAATTATTTTTTCAGGGTGTCTTTTTTCAGCACACCAATAGCTATACATTTTCTTAAATGAAAATCTAGGAGAGCTTTCTAGGAACATGAAAGTTTTCTGAAACTTGAGGCTTTCACGAAGTTTTCTCAGGGACTTTATCCAGAAGAGATGAAGTGCAGATAAGTCTGTCAGTTGCTTTAAGATGCTCTGAATTAATTCTGTCTTGAAAGACAGCTCCCAGCACATCTCAAGCTTGGTGATAATTTCTGTTCTGTGTGGTCAGTGCATCCAAAATCTTTCTTCCAAGACAAGGAAGTGTATTCTTTTTTATTTTTTTCCCTGTAGGTTTCTTGAATGCATGTTGCTTGGCTCTTGCTCTTTGTTAACATCACGGGTGTCTGGAGCCTTCAGTCCACTCTTCTCCAGCCCCTTGCCCCCTACTAGACCCACCCCCTGCAAGGGCTCTGTGGAGAGGAGTGTTTTTGGGAAGTACCATTTCATCATTTGGCCTCATCCCTTCCTAGTTCTGCTTCAGGCTCACACACCAAGTGTGAGGACAAGCTTTGGCTGAAAACAAAGCTGAAAATTTAAAGGAAGCTGAGAAAGCATCCAGTTCACACCAGAGGGAAACTCAGCAATTAGTTTTGTTCAAAGAGGCATCCAATCACATGGTATAAGTGTTTGTGAAGTTCATAGCCTGACAAGCAGAACAACTCATCTCTTGTCCAAGTTAGCAGGAAAAAGATTGACCCATCTGTGAAGAAATGCCATAGTCTGAGGGCTGTTCTCTTCCCACTCTCTTTTGTTTGTTCTTATTCTTCCTCTTCTTCACTGTCATTTTTCAAAATGCCTAACAGCCTTTCTGTAAGAGAGTGCAGAAAGCATGACTGGATTTAAAGCATTTCCACTATCTGCTTCTGATAGTTTTATTTTTATATTTCATAACTCACTGCAAACTTATTCCTCCCCCCCCAAAAAAAATAAATACACTCTTCAGTTCCGAGCTTTTAATAAATGGGAGATAACATGCCATACTCACTCCAAACAAAATATTTACTACTTCTCCATATATTTAATTAGTTTTTCTCTTTGTTGTCCAGGACTCCCAAACAATTGCTGCAAGCTTCTTACTGAAACTGAGAATTTTTTTTTTTTTAATTCACTAAGTTGAATCATAACATGCTGCTCTTCTTTCTAGACTTCAGGTCTTGTGTATTGCTGGTGCATTATAACATGCACTCGTGATTAATAAGATTGAGGAATCTTGGGAAATTAGCTAGAGAAATTGCAGATGCTACATTTCTGGAAATGTTAACTGGAAGGTGCTTTGAGCATGTTGGCTCAGGGAGCTTCCACCTCCAGTAGAAGGTGTGGCAGGGGTCTTGGAAATGGACAATCTTTAAGATTCCTTCCAACCCAAACCATTCTATGTCTCTCTGGTTCCAAATGGTAAATTATTTCTGACCAGAAATGCCAGACAGAAAGTGGTGGGGTTTTCTTTGCTATTACCTACCCACATTTTCAGAACAAGGAGTTAATACTTTCACCACGAAATTAGGGCAAGTGGCCTGAAATGGTAAACACAGAGAGTATTTCACCTTTTATTTTCTTTCCTGTCTGATGATTGCTGTGCTGATAGCTTGAAAGGAAGCACTTTTTCTCCAGTAGCATGGGTACCAAATGTCTCCTGAGAGGTGACAGCTGCTGTTTCTCTTTCAGACCACAGACTGATGATACGAGGACTGTGACCATGCATTGCCTCTTTCACCCCCACGCTGGGTAAAAGGTGTCTTCTCATCAAATGCTGTGTGACCTCCCTTAGCCTATGCCCAAGGCACACTGTGACCTACCTTCCCATTTAAACTTGAGCTAGAAGGGAAAGGGTATATGTGTGTCAGTTCTTAATGCCCAGTAGATATTTTTTAAATAATGGAGTTTTGGGGAGGAAGGGGGAAATCAAGAAGATGGGAAACCCTGGGTTTATTTATCCTATTTTTTACTCATTCCAGGGCAGATGTATGTCTGGAGAAATATGATGAGTGTGTGTTTTAAGCTCTCCAGGAAATAAGTCCCAATGGATTGATATACAAATTCACTTGATTAAGGGCTGATTAAAACATTTTCTTAAAAGCAGATTAAAAATTAAACAAATCCCTTTTTGAGAGCTGATCCACTGCTTACAGATTCCCTTCCAATATTTAAAAATGCTTTTAAGTCCCAGTCAAGAATCCACAGAGACCAGCAGTCGTACTTTGGTTTTGTCACCACATTTCTGGCTGATACTGCATTGAGTGCATTGTATATTCCCCAAAATAAGAATACACTGCACATCCCTCAAAATAAGAAGAGTGAGAAGGATGGGGAGACAGATGTGGTGTTAAAAGACTAGGAGGATGGGTTTGAAATCTTTTTGGTCTCTGGGTGTTTGAACAGGGTGTGAAGTTATCAATAGCAACCAGGAAACACTGGCTATGTTTGATGCTTCACTTACAGCTCAATTTCTAAAATGGAGAGATTGATTGGTTTTGGAGCACATTGTAATCAATATGGCATATTTGATGAATATTGCAGCCCTAATTAGCCATGTTTAGCCATGTTGTCGGTTGTTTAGTGTTTCAAATGAGGAAAATGATCATGTCAATGCTCTAATTTCATAAGAAGAGGATCATTGCCATATTTTCTGGTATTTGTTTTGCTTCGTGTATATGCATCTTTATTTCTGTGTTTGTCTATGTTCTCTGCTTTAGAGAATATGTGTTTTTGCAAGCTCATGTTGAGCAGAATTTGTCTCTGAGCCAAAATTGATAGAAAAATCTTAGTGTGCATCAAAAACTCTTGTATTTGTTGGTTTTGTTTTTTCTTTTTTCTTGCAGGGTTTTAAAAGGAGAACAGAATTCTTGCACAGAGCATCATACTCCAGTGGCAGGGAGCAGTGCTGTTAGCTTGCTTTCAGCACTGTCTTTGCAGGAGTCTGTGCAGCCTCCAGCACTCACACTGCTGCCATCCACAGCTGCACAGGCAATGTCTCAAAGCCCAAACTAACCATTTCTTAGGACTTTGTACGTGCTACAATATTTGAGTGCCATTATAAAGTGCCCTACAGCAATGGGATTGATGAGCACATGCCTCATGCCCTGAGTGGTGCTGTCACTCCTGAGGCTGTTAGATGAGCAGGGGGTGTCTTGTGGCCTCTCCGATTAGCTGACCGTGCAGCACACATCAAAAGTGCCGCAAGATCTGTGCCCACTAAAGATGTTCACTCTCCCTGCAGGGAGGTGTGCTAATGAAATAGCATGCAGCACTGAAGTACACCCTGTCATCATGGGTGCTATCAGGGTTAGGGGCAGAGTTAGATGCCCCAAATCAGAACTTTCACAAATTTCATTTGCTGAACCCCAAACAATGTGATCCAAAATCAGAGCACACAATATCTCTGACCCTTCCAATTGGATACCAACAATGCTGGGTCCTTCCTAAGGATCATGCACATTTAGAGATGCCTCGGTCAGAGAAAGGGGTAGGACCTGCCTCTCTACTGCAGAGTTCGCAGAGTGGAGAGTGAATTCCAGCTCAGAGGATTAACCAAGGCCATGCGCCATACCACCTAATCAGATCATTTACCCTGTGGGAGTATGATGCCTGTCTTGCAGAGCTGAAACTGGAGAGGGTGCAGATGCCTGAGGGGAGCTTTGCTTGCACTGTGTGATGAAGGTGGCTCAAGACTCATCCTGGATGCACTCACACATCTATGTGGATGAAGAATGGACCCAGGGAGATGTACAAAGATAAATGAGCCCTTAATCCTTGGTTTTGTCCATTCTTCTACACTTTAAAAACATTGCACAGCAGGTTAATCTGTCTTAAATGCCTCCAGCAGCAACCTGGCCATGCTGAGATACCCTGTCTTGTAGCATACCTTGTCTCAAGTTTTTTTCCTGTCAGAAAGTTATTTATGTTTGGTGCCTGGCAATTAGTTGCCAATGAAAAATATAAAAAAATTAAAACATATACAGACTTAATGCAGTCTTACACCCTCCCTGCAGCTGTGTCCCCTGCCTATGTCCCCTCTGCCTCTCCCTCTCCCTCTCCCTCTCCCTCTCCCTCTCCCTCTCCCTCTCCTTCACTGAGTTCCAACCCCTTTGCCATAGGTGGGGACACCTTCCACCAGCACAGGTTGTTCAAAGAGCCATCTAAACTTTCCTCGTGGGATCTTTCTGATTTCTGCAGATTTGATGAGAATTAAACTGTCTAAATTCCCTAGTAGTTTTATTTGCATGTATCGATTCCTGGAGAGGCAGTGTGATATATGTTATAAAGTAGTGTGTAATTCGTGTTTTGTTAAAGATAAATCATGTTTGTAGAAATAAAGAATTTAATAAAAGAACTTTAGGTACGCTAAGCCCCAGAGAGGAGAAAGATTGCTTCACTGGATTCCAGTGCTGCCGCAATTAGCAAGTTAATAGAACCAGCCCCAATGGAGGTAACTCGTTATGGGACAGTCCAGGAAACCCCCCCCCCGCCCCGTGAGGACTTGATAATCGCCACCGATCAAGATAACCAGGGTCCTCAGGAAAACCTACATTTCAATACCTAGTTCCAGTAAACCAAAATCTGCGCACATCAAAATTCATCCGCTGCGCCAAAACTGTTTTTGTCCAGTCCACGGTGGAAAAAGGAAACTACATGAATATGGGAATCCACAGCAAAAACAAAGGGACTTTTGCCCCAGGCCAGAAAAACTGTATAAAAATGGACTGCCCAGGATAGGCATTTGTAAACACAGGGGGATTTGATGCTATAAAGGTCAGATCAACGTGTGTGTTCATCCAGCACTGAATCCTGGCTCAGTGTTGTCTTTTTAGTTGTGGCTTCCCAAGACCGTATTTTCAGTTGCAAAACCAAAAATTGTTGTTTTAATATTTTTAATTTGGCTCTATTCATTTATTACCTATAGCAGCAGGAAGTTTATATTTGAATGATGCATTGGCACACCATTAGCTCTGATTGGTATGGCACCTTTAAACGAATGCTGTCATCTTGCACTTAATTAGAGATGACTTAGTTAATTTGCTGAGCATTTCATGTCAGGATGGATCCCTGATGAGCTTTTCAGCTTCTTGCAAGGCAGAACATGGAGAAGGTGTTTCTGTTTTGTCTGTAGATGCATAAAAGGGACAGAAATTTGGAAAGAAGGATGTCACTGAGAAAGAGAGCAGAGAAGGATTGAGAGGGGTATGAGACCACAGCCTTCACAGTACTGTTGGTTAGCAGGATAACCACAAACCAGACCTCTGCCTGATTTGTCATGGCAAACAGCTCTAAAAGAAGGGGTGTTTTTCAAAGAACAAGAATTTATTTGACCCACTTTCTTTTGTGGGAAAAAAAAAAGGTGCCCATATAGTTACTAATTTCCTCTTCATTTATTTGATAGCATTTGTGAATTTTCTGTTTCCTCATTCTTATGATTTGAGGGTTATTTTGGGAGAATAAGCCTATGAGTCTAGGAGCTGCATCCCAGCATCAGGCTAGGCACCAGGATACATATCCCAGCTTTCTCAAGCATTGTGGTCCCTGGGCCAGAGGACCAGGGGACCTTGGGACTGTCATTCACTCTGTAAGCAAGAGACTGAGTTCCCCATACAGCCCGAGTCTGGCACAGGCACCAACTGGCTCCCACCTACAAAGACCTTCCCAGGCACTGGAATCCCCTGTTTTGAAGGCTTGCCCAGTGTGAAAAGAGGGAAGGCTGGGTCTGAGCCCAGTGCCCAGGTTCAAACACAGGCTACATCCACAGTGTCACTCAGTCCTGCTGGGGTTTAATTCCTGTACAATTTAGCAGTGTTTAGTCACAGCTAAACAAAGACAAAGCATTGCTGAGCACTAATGAGACATCATTTAAAAAGTTTTATTGTGTGAATTAGTTTCACACATAAACACTGGCACAGTGCACTGAAGTGCAGGCCTTGTAAGCTCAGTAAACGCCTCCATATTCTCTGGCTTTCTCCAGTTTGAAAATGTTTCCTTTCCCTTCCAGAAAAGACAAAGCACACAAATGTGTTTTATTACCCCGAGGCAAGAGCATAAATCATCCAGCACAGAAAAAGCACATCCAGCATGAGGCAGGAAGGATGCAGCATGGGAGTCTGCGGAGCACACAGCTCCTGGGGGCAGTGGTGTGAAGTGCCATCACACCCATAGCATTGCTGGCATTTCTGAGGCATGTTTCCTGTTCTCATTGCAAATAGCAAAAGTTCTCCCTAGATCCCCATTCATTATATATGAGTGTGTGTTCTCTGCAGCATGGCCATATTTACTGTTACAATTTGTTTGTGCCATTAGCCTTCACTTGTTTTCTTCTTCATGGCCTGTTTCTCTGCTGGTGTTGTGTGGGCAGTTTTTCTTCTTCCTGGACCACATGACATAGGGAAAGGTCCAATTTTGATAGATATTGGACTAAAAAATTCTTAGAAATCAGCTGCGTAACATATTTTTTCTCTCTGCAGATCTAATGCCATGCCAGGGGGAGAAACAGACTCTAAAGGCACCATGGCTTATCCTGTATAATGACAATTTGATTATTTGATTCCTGGGGTCTGTTTCCTGAATGCTGATAAAGAACCTCCAGCAGAGTTACTCTGACCCCTTCACATCTTTCTTGTGCTCTGTGCCAAAAAAATGTACTGTGGTAGGAGGATTCCCCATCCCTTCATGGAGCCAGAGAATTGGCTAAGGTGATTTATGTAAAAAAGAAAATAGAATGAAGCAAAATAAAATAAATAAAATAAAATAGTGATGCAGAAGGTGAGCCTGGACAAGGGGGTGGGTGTTGAACTGAAGATGTGCAGGTTCACAGGTCAAGAATGAGCCCCTGCGTGGCCACCACTGCTAAGAGAGGTTGGAAATGAGTGACTGATGCACGATGAGGAACAAGTTTTTTGATAAATCACTAATTTAAATTAGTAAATTAAATCAGGTTCTGTAGGAGAATAGTTTGTAAGGATAGGGCAGAAGGCAATTTTCCTCAATGAATTACAGCTGTACAGACTGCTGAGAAGTGGAGACAGCCTTGCCTGCCCAGTGAGGATGTGGGTCAGCTAGTAGAGAGTAAATTGGAGTACCAGAGTCTGCTGGCTGGGCTGAGAAAAGCACATGCAGTTGTGCAAGGAACAGGATTGGGTTTAGCCAGTCATGCAGAAGGAAGAAGAAAACTTGCAGAGAGGAGAGAAGGAGTCAGTGCTGTGTGGAGCTGCCTGAGAGAAGTTTACTTAGAGAAGGCACGAAAAGTTTTTAATAAAGGACTGGTGATGATGCCAGTTGTGTCTGTCTTGACATAATTACTACAAGGTTCACTTCCTAAAGGACTCACATTCTCCATGTGCTCTTCTGTCCTCTGAATTGAAGTCTTTCCCCCTTGGCAGCAAAAGGTGATTCAAAGGATGATTTTTATGGATGCCTGTCTTGGTGGCTGCAGCCCATGTCCTGGAGGGGAAGCTGAGGATTTTAGCTGCAGGTGGAAGCTGGTGTTAATTGAGGGGATGTGTCTGGGCTGGAGGCAGTGTCTTTATTGTGAGACTAAGAAACCATGTAGGAGAAGGAGGCAGGAGCAGGAGGGATAGTCAGGAGTGCTGTGAGAATGGGTATCTGTCCTTGGGAGGAAAATGCCTTCCTGTCACCCTGCCAGCCATGGCTCCCCTGCCTATTACAGGGTAGGTTAAGTAAGCAGCAGAAGGACTCTGACAGAGATCAGAATCCAGGGGTTTTTTCAATATGCCTTTCTTTTAAAATCTCCCTTTATGCTCAGCCACTCAAAGAAAGCCATAATTATTTCTGTATCTCTTTTCCCTTTCCTACTCTGGAAATGCTCTTGGCTTTGCAAGTCTCAGGAATTGAGAGGAGACAGAGAGGGGAGAGCTGGCCATAACAGACCCAAGGTGTATTCTGGACCATGTGTCATCATGCTCAGTATATAAAATGGGCTGAAAAAGGGGAGAGTTTGAAGATATGATGTTGGTCTTTTAAGCGTTATTACATGTAATGAATCCTTTCTTTCCTGAGGATTGCTGACCACCTGCCTGCTCATGGGAAGTGGTGAATGAATTCCTTATTTTACTTTGCTTTTGTGCATGATTTTTGCTTTCCTTAGAGAGGTGTTCTTATCTCAATCCACAATTTTCTGACTTTTACCCTGCCAATTTTCTCCCCATCTTCCTGGTGGGGGACTGAGCAGGTGGCCTGCTGACTGGAATTAAACATCTTGTAAAAGTGCCTGCTCACTACCAAGTGCAGTTTAGTCAAGAGAACTGCATGGTGTGACCTTCCCCTGTAGGGAATATGTTAAAGCCAGGACATGAGTGCTTCCCCTTAGTTTATGCTCTGTCCCTTGTGTTGATGAGGAGCAGCAACAGTGACCAGAGGAGAACGTATGGTGCCCTAGGGGAAAAGGATGCTAAATACCAATTCTACTTGTTAACTATTTTTACTTTAAAAAAAATTATTATTTTTTCCCTGCTTTTTTCT
>PYHW01009533.1:2140158-2167068 GCA_013186435.1 Turdus rufiventris | reverse complement strand
AAAAAAAAAAAAAAAAAAAAAAGGAAGCCCTATCCCAAAACTAATTAAAATCCCAAAGCACCGTTTTTACCTTACAAATAAACCAAGGTCATAACGACCCCTTTGGAAGCTGCTCTGTGAGGGGGCTAGGGAGAGGAATCAAAGCCAATTTAAAGCATGCACATAACCCTCTGAGGAGATTCACATGGAAATCCTGAAAGATAACCCAATTTCTCTTGGAGACTCTCTGAGAAGCTGATTAGGGAAATTGGTAATAGGGCCTCTGTTTCTGTAGACATAGATGGACATCCAATGGAATCAGCTCCACAGAAGACTTTCCCAGGCACAAATCCACCATTTTAACACCTTCCCTTTCAGACCTTGTTTAGAAATCTGTCAAGAAGACTCTCCTAATCCACAGCTTTTGGAAAAATATCCATCTATGTGAGTGACGGCGGTGGAAAAGAGATGGGGTCTTCATGATTTGCTTGCAAGGAGCTGTGAAGCCATTTATTGATCCACAAAGCAAAGTTTATATACTTTTTCTCCTGTTACTAAAAATAGTGCACCAATAATATTCGTGTAACTAAGTTATATTGCTTAATTGTAACTAGATAGCATTGCTTAATCTAGGCCTCGTTTGAGCTAGCCCAGTAGAGACAATATTTCCCACAAATCCCCATAGAAACTGCATGCTAAGCAATCAGTACCAAGCACCTTCTTACCTCTTACATTCTTTCTCCAAAATCCCGCTTGCTTCTGCCAAGGCCTACTACAGCTAACAGATCTATGTCAGTTGTCACAAGCTGAGCAGTACTAGCAGTTCTGCTCTCCAGTTGTATTCCCACATGTGAGGATCACTTCAAACACAAGCCCTTCTTCATTCTCCATTGGCATGGAGTTTTTCCTCTTGCTGTTGTGCTAGTCAAGAAGGGTGGGATGGACAGTTCTTTCTCCTAGCTAAGAAGGCAATTTATCTGCTTTTGCTTTAAACATACACACTGTTGCTGCAGAAATAGGCTACAGTGTGGGTAAAGTAGGTGCTTCCACTGCTGGACAGCTCTGGAGATGAAGTGAGAACTGCTGAAGCCAGTGAGCAGTACAGCTATTGCTGGTATTTCTCTCTCAGGTTAGCTCAAACCACACATACAGCAAAAAGGCAGACATTCCCCACTGCCACTCATCTCCTGTACCTTGTCCTCTTCCATTTGGCAGTCCAAAGGGTGCACACAAGGAAAGGTGATATTCAGAGAAGGAAGCCATTTGTTGGAGAGTGTTGAATCCACAAAGCCAGCCCCCTCCCTTCAGTTATTGATGATTAAAGCCTTGGCTGAGGAGAGTAAGACTGGACTGGTGCACACAGTTTCATCTATGTTGGTGTCATGGAAGAAAAAGAAAAAACACTTTTGAGATCTTTGAAGTATCCTCTGCCTATCCATTTTTGAAATGAGTGATGGTGGAAAGGACAGACAACACCTAGCATACATAATTCTCTATTATACCTGTGGATTGCATATATAGGGAGTATTCTTTGACAGATAACAGATGTTGGGATTTAGTGCACCAGGAGAGGTTTTGTAACATCTCTTGTGCAACAATGGGAGCAGTCAAGATGCCTTTTCCCCTTTGAGCTGCAATATCTTCTAAACTGCCCCCTGCCAGGAGGTGTCTGGTTCTTATAAGAATCTGCCAAATGACAAATTTTAAGGAGGATCTGGCTGCATGCATTGCTGGTGGCACATCCAAACCAAAATGTCCTTCATGGACAACCACAATGACCTCTGCATCATTAGCATGGTGAGGAGAGCATAAACACACAAGGCATTGCTTTGTCTTCAGGACAAGCTTTATTAACTATTTGCTTTAACAAGGTAGTTATGAAGGCATTGGTTTTTTCAGTTACAAGGAAAATAACAAGACTCAGGTTCAGCATGTAAATGACAAAGTAACAAAAAAGGCATATGTTAACCCACATAACTACTAGACCATCTATTAAAAGACATTTTGCAAGCAACATTCTACGTTTCTTTGCATTGAAGTAAAAACATATTTTTTTGGTCAAGAAAATTACCTTTTTCAATTTTTACACATTTTTAAAACTTATATCACAAATGTCAGGGTAAGGCAAATCCTGGATGAACAATATGATAAAAATCCCTCTTCCCCAAGAAAATAGATCCGCATTCTCTGTTAAATTTTGTAATTTTAAAAGCAAAGCCGGCATGCACTGCATATAGAGAAAACTCTTTTTTTTTAATATAGTTTCATTCAAGTCCTAAAGCAGAACAGTGTTAATTCAAAGAGAGGCTTTCTCAGTGCTTTATAGAAAGAGTGACAATTAGCTGCAGTGACCCATTTATTTCTAAGTATCACCTTTGGATGTCATCATGGGAGCAGTCACCAGCCTGAGGAATATTGTGCCTAATGGTAGGGGTGAGCACTTTCAGACACAGGAGAAACAACAGTCAAGCACAGCCTCCTGTTGAGTGCAAACATCAGCATCCAAAGGCAGCTACTCCCTTTACACCACCTACTCTGAATACATTTTGAGTTCAAATCTAAATCTTTGACACAAATACCAGTGTGGTGATTCTCCATCTAACATTTGTTCTTCTACAAAACCAGCTCCTTACCTTTCTATATCTCCAGAAGAACATCAGAGACTGACTGCATTGACTATTATGAACACAGCTGAGAACTCATGCTCACTTTATGAGTAGTGAAAAATGCCAACAACTCAAATAAAAATCCACCCAAAGGAAGACAGATATAAACAAATCTGCAAACAGCACAGTAAGGACTTAATCTACTCATAGGTTTCCTTGCTTTACATTTTCTAGACTTCATGCTTTGCTGACACATCATTGGGCAAATGGTTGTTTCAAAGACTCACTATTGTCTACTAAGGTTAAATAAAAAGCAAAATTAAATTATTGTCAGGGGCTAGAGAATGTCTACTACGATGGATCTTTGCAGCTATTTTTTTTCTTTAACTGCCAGTCAGTCTTCACAAGACATTTAAGGAATCTTTATCTCCTCCTGAATGACCACACCTCAGCATCCAGCTTCCTATGGGGTGTCCCTTTGGCTCCCTTGCTAAAACCAAAGTTGGTGAAAAAAGAGGGACATCTGGCTCATGGCTAATGTTAAAGTTGTCAAAACAGGTACAGAACTACATTCAGGGGACTGGATAGTCTGTTGAAGTTATCACAGTTATCCTCCTGATGCATTCATCCACTGCTGACCTACTTATTATGACAGCCTGCTTCAATTATAACACAGTATGGAAAATACACAGAAACATAAAGGACCATGCAGAAAAGTCCACATCCCAAAAGACATGTTCTGTCAAGCATGACCCCAAGGTCGGGAAAGGAAAGCATCAGAGGCACCTCAAAGGGAACAAGGAGTCCCTTCAAGAGTATTTGGAGAGAAGAAGAGCCAGAGGAACTGTAGTTACCAAATAGAGGCAATCTTAGCAAAATTCTCAAACCAATTAATAGACTAACATTAGCTCACTTATTCCTACAATTGATCCAGTCTGGAGATTAAGAGGCTCCTTGAGAGCCTCTCTGGCACTAGTCACACCCAGATGAATACACCATCTGTGTGAGGCAGCACACAGAAACACTCTCTGATCCCACCTCAAGCAAACATGTCTTTGGGGAGAATGCCTTTCTATGGGCTGCACTCTCTGTATGTAATCTCACACTTTTCCTGTTTTCCTTTCTAATCCTTGTTTCTCCTTGACACCCTTTTGAATTAACAACCATTGACTGTCATAGCCTATGGTAGGTACACTTGGGTCATCTTTGACTTGCTGACACTCCAGGATTTATCATGGAAACTGCCCCAGCTGGGATGAACCCAGATCACAGGAAGATATCTTACATTTTTTTAATATTTTTTTTCCTGGTCAGATATTAAATATCTTAAATTCCTGTTCTGTGATTCAGGAATATTTTGGGTGAAAAAAAGAGAACAGAACCAATTACTGTTCTTAAAATTATCAAATTAGAATCACTTACTTTGCTTAAAATGACCAAATTATTATTAGCAGCATTTTAAAATGCAGTTTGTAGCCCATCCCACTAGGGACACACATCATGTGCTCTTCCATCCAGTGTATTTTCTGTCAGTTTTGGTTACAGTACAGTTGGGAAATGTACATGAAAAACTTTTGTTCCTTTTCTACAAATTTCAGTGCAGCATTTGCTGGCAGAACAATTGACATATGGAGAGACATTCTTATCCAAATAACTGTTAATTGCTTTTTAAAAAAAAAATAAAAATTCATGCATATGCAGTGGAAAATGTAATGAGGGCTCACAAAAGCTACTGTTAAAGCTTGGAGCTATATTTAAAGATGCCTCTAATGCACAGTCTTTCCAGCACAGAGGAAATGTCTGTAGCCTACCTGTACCCAAAGATCATACTTACAGCACTGGTTTTGAGATGTGCAGAACCAACTGGAAAAAGCAGGATGGATTTGGGATGCTGACTGTTTGAGGCCACATGTGTTATTCATATGCAAAGACATGGCAGAGCATAGGCTGATCATGGGAAAGAAGATAGAGATGCTAGAAAAGGGGTGGGCCTGGAAACAGGCTACTGATGGTATGATGCAGGAGGAAAAAAGACCCAGTGTAAGAGAGGGACTCACAACAAGAGAGGGACAGAAGAAACTGTTGTAAATGCAGGGTTAATTGCAAAACATTGTTAGAGCTGGGAAGTTATGATTGTTTCCAACAGGCTTACAGAACAAAATGGTATGAAGAACGAAGAGAAACAAAAAGCAAAGACTCATTCCCCCAAAAGCTACCCCCCTCCCAACACGCTGATCATCTCTGTGTGCTCTTTTCGGCCAAGAATGATGCTGTAGGATGTCAGCGCCTGCCCGTAGGGTTTCCTTGGGTCTCTCCTCTCCTGCGACCTTCCTTCGTCACAGCAGCACAGAGAAAAGTGGAAAGAAAAAAGTAAAATGTTCAAATATCTGCACAGAACCCAGGTCTCATGTTTCCAGCTACAGATGCCTATGGTTTCATTTCTTGTCCAATGTGTGTGTGTGTGACACAGCTTTTATAAAACAGCTACTACTGGGTGAGCAAATTACCTGTGCTCACCAGGGTGCCTTGGTTTTCCAGAGCACCATCAACCAACAGCTTGATACCAGAGACCCCTAGCTCTGGCAGGTACTTTGGTGACAAACAACACAATAAAGTACTAAAAATAGGAAGCAAATGAACCTCCTTGGCTCCAAAATTACCCTTGTGAGATTCTCTGAGGTTTAACAGGCTGAGCAATCCTCCCCAGGGATTGCTCCTAGTAATTAAAACAGTAGAAACGGAGTTTGGACAGCTTTGACAGAGAGATGCAATTAATTTGATGCCTGCTTCTAATCCTGTGCATGCCATTGAACTGCTGAGCAAGACATGGTGTGCCCAGGATCTGGCCCCTTTGCATCAGAAAGATGCCTGCAAAGCCATATCATGCACTGGAACTGAAGAGATTTATTAACTGATTGCTAATTCATGAGCAAAAATTACTTCAGTCCTTAACATTCACAGATAATAATTTCTATGGGAAAATGCAGCATGAGAAACAGACTTCTTAAGCCCATATGAAAACTATATTATTCAAATAGCTTTTTTTGACAGAGGAAGGGTATTAATATATTGATGTATTTTTAAGTTAAGGATTTCACTATTTCCTCTTTTTTATTTGAGCAAGAAGCTAAGGGAGGGGAAGGAAGAGTCATGGGTGCTGCATTTTAGTTAATATTTTGAGGGTGCATCATATTTTTACTTCAGTACTTTTTAAATGGGACACCATCAGGGCTACTTCTCACTCCAGCAGTATAGTAGCATATCATCTGTATGCTGATAAGGACCAAGAGACACGTTCAATAATAAAACCTTGTGGTTTAAATCTCTATTTACAGCTACTGCCATTGCATACCTTGCTCTTGTGCTACATGAAACCCCATTACAAGGGTAAACGCAGCATGTTGCTGTTGATGATATTGGTATTTCTCAAAAACCCTACACCAAAGGAAGCAGTGTGCACTGAAAACCACTTCTGAAGGAGAAATGGCTACTGCTTCTTTTTGTTAGGGATGACCCTTGGACTTCTGTCTTCCCACTACATTATTTATTTTAGTCTAGAAGAAATGCCATTTATACCTAGGAAAAACACTTCCTCAACAGTCACCACTGCTCCAGCCACAGCACTATCATTTAGTGTGGAAAGCCAAAAAAAGCTTCAAAAGGCAGCAGAGCTCCAGAAGGCAGATCTCTGACTTTGCCTTGTTTTTCAGTGGTACTACTGAAGAAACATTAGGTACTGGAGACCCAAGGGCAACAAACCCCTCACGATGTGAACCCTGTGTTCCCAGAACACAGCTCATACAGAACTGAGCTTCATTCCAGCCAGTATAAATTGCCTGTCATTTTCCAAAGCAATGCCAAAAATTGTTTGCTCACTCACTCTTCTGTTCCTTATCTCAGTGTTGTTTTGCCTTCTGATGATCTAAGACCATGCACTACCTAAACCCATTACATCTGCAGATTGCTGCTATAACATTTGCTTGACAAATCAACTCTTTCTTTTTATGATGTAATACAGGCCATATTAGACAATTACTTCTCCTTTGTATTCTGTCTTCCGATTTTTTTTTTTTGTAAATTTTAACTTTAATTTAGGTGTTTTCAAAGCAAGTTTTCATACAGAAATTGTATGAAAAACAGGGGAGAGAAAATAGTTGTGAAAGTCTTACCAGTTGCTTAAGCTTTCGGCTCTGTTTCCATTGGATCGTTTATACTTTCAACTTGACTATTCATTTCAGCTGAAAAAGAAATGATATGGTCATTAAACTCTATTAATGACACTCATTAAGTTTATCATGTGGAGTAATAACTGCTTTTAAACCAAAAGGGACATTTATTGTATTAAGAAATCTCTTAAGTCATCAAATAGGTCTCTTAGGGGACCCATCTTAACCTGGAGGTCCCTGGACACTATGACAAGCAGTTCTGCAAGGAGGAAGGCTTTAGCATCACTAGAAATGCCAGCCTCTGGCTCTAGATATTCTCTTTGGTCCACATCCATCCATCCAGTCTGACTTTGGCACCTAACCAAGGAGTCCAGCTCAAGGTCAAAAGGACCTTCATCTCTCCCTGTAGGCCACAGACAGAGATACAGGTATTGCCAAAGAGTGATCTAGACTTTTGCTGGACTAAGTGGTCTTGATTCTCTCATTCAAACCCTGACCCTCAGATTCAAACACTGGCTTTGGACAAAGTCCCTGGTATGACTCAGGGTTGAACCACAGGATGAACAAAGATCCATTTCCATGGAAAAACAGAATCATTTAGGTTGGAAAAGACCTTTAAGATCACTGAGTCCAACCAAAAACCTGACACTGCCAAGTCCCACCAAACCATGTCCCTAAACTGCAGGAGTCAAGGTGTGACACTTTTGATGCCATCTCAGTTACAGAGATGTTGCTTCCAGAGGTTCTTGAACTGCAAATTGCTGGAACCTAGGGGAGGATTCAGAGGCAATGTCACTATATTCCTACAATGATTGTTAGGGTAAGATCCATTTAAAAGCCAGACTTATTTTCATTTGAAAAAAAAAATAAAAAAAAATTTAAAAGCAAAGAAAGTTAAAAATCCAATAGAAGGCTTAAACTCATTTCACCACGACATTTGTCAAAACTATCATCTAAACTATGGCAACTGTGATTGGTCATAGTGAGGCTAAACATTATATTAAAACCATTTTTTTCCTTTCTTTACTCTTGCTTCGTATTGTGTTATCACCTGTAGATAATGAGGTATTTGACATGGGTGACAGGGAAAAGTCGCAAACATGAGTAGGAGATTTGGAAATAAGGACAAGACGGGAGAGAGGAAAGAAAAAACTCCAAAATCAATACCTATGCTACTTCCAGCCAGGCACTATGATGTCTTTTCTGAATCACTATCATGTCAATGTACCTGTTACAGTTTTGATGAATTATTTGTGAATTCTTCATCACCCATATGCAGAGAAGATACTGTAATGGCTTCCCGGATTTATGTGATGAATAATATGGAAAGTATCCTCTCCTGATTACAGAGCTCTGATGCACATCACATTTAGCAAGCTTGTGTTCTTTAACCTTATTTGCATAGAAAAGACAGGATGCTTAATAAAAAAATCACTGAAGGAAGGCTGCTGCACACTGACAGCAGCATCTTCTCCCAGCTTCATTATTCTGGACAGCTTCACTGGCAGCATTTGTTGAAAATACTGTCAGCCTTCACTCATATCCTACAAAAACCTCCTGCAAAATAAACCTCGACTTGAAACCTGTGGTTAGGCTCTGAGAGCATCCCAGATGAACCTTTTCCTATGTGTTTGTGAAGGAGCTTGGCTCTTTGCATGAGCTCTACTAGGGACAGGGAGGTCTGACTGAAGGACCACTGAGTGAATCCCAATATATGCCACTGTGAGCACAGGGGGAAACAGCCCAGCAGTGAAGCACACAGCACAAGGACACATGGAAGAACTGCCACCAGGTGTGGTGAGGATGTGATTCACAGGCCTCAGCTCCTCCCAGCACAAGGTGGTGTCAGAAAGGCATCATTAGCCCTGGGTGCTCTACAATCACATCACAAGCTGAAATAGGGCTTCTCCCTGACAAGCAAGGTTTCTAGAGATTTTAAACTGCTAACTCACTTCAGTCGTCTTGTTGCACCTCCCCACAAGATGCTATATCAGCCAACAACTCCAAGAAGCACCTGGAGTGCAAAGAGGTGCACGTCTCCTAAATTGAGTTTTACCTGCGTCTACTTCTGCACCTTCACAGATGGTTTTTATGCCAGAAATTGACACCTCTGTGTGACGGATGTGGCCATTCTCTGTCTTAATTCTTTTAAATTTTGACCTGTTGGGGGCCAAAATTATCAGCTCTCAAATGATGACCAGGCAGGGATTTTTCCCCCAAAAGCAAGAAAGTTCCTTGCAAGAAGAGAAGAAATAACCCAGCAAATAATTCCCATCCACCATAGCACTGCAGTTGTTGCTGACCTGGGGGATGTGCTTTGGTAGTGCAACATTATTCCTCATTCCTGCAAGACAGGTACATGCTTAAAGGTTACCTAGCCAGGAGTGACAGCACAGATTTAAGTGGAGAAGACAAGAAAATGGGAGACTGGAGAACCAAGTGAAAGCAAGACAGTGAGTGCATTTCTTTAGCCTAGGATATTATGCCATAGACCTGGACAGCAGATGACCAAAATACTCATGCTTTGATTTAAATCAGGATACAGCTTCCCACAGGCTTGAAACAAAAAAGATGACTGAGCAACCCCATTGTGAAAAGCTTGATCTAACTAATAGAATCTGAAAACTAAAAACTGACTTAGTGGTCTCTACATCTTCGGCGGTAGAAAGAAAATAAGAAAGAGTGAAAGAGAGGGAAGGAGAGGGAAGGGGAGGGAAGGAGAGGGAGGAGAGGGAAGGAGAGGGAGGAGAGGGAAGGAGAGGGAGGATGCTGTCAGGGAAACACCATCAAAGAACCCAATCACCAAAGGTGGGGTTTGCCTTCATTAAAAAAAACTAAGCAGCAAATCTGTCCTGGGTACAAGAAATTTAATATACAGGGGTCTTTGCTGTGCTGGAAACTGGAAGGACAAAATGTGTGTGCATACATGGGCCTACTCCAGGTGACAGATGCAACTTCTGACAGTTTTCCTGATGGAGAATCAAGCCCTGGTTTCAAATAATAGTAATTTCTCAAATATATCACTCTCATGAACCTGCCCACTGGATGAACCAATATTGAGATCCACCTAAGCTATCTAAACTCTCTGCATCTCTAACGCACTTTTCACTGTGCCATTGTACATGAAATTAAAGCACAAGAGCTGGGCTGCCAGGGGGGATGCAGTGATATATGCTTGTGCTTTCAGCTGTGAAGCAATGAGATCTCCTGTGGCGGAAAGAAGGGGACCAGAGAAAAAAATAGGCAATTTACATAAAAATTGCTGTTAAAGGAAATTAGTTTGATCCTTCCACTCTCTCTTGGTTTTTTGGGTTTTTTTTAACACTCGGTATATGTTCACAAGGAAAAACACCCTGCAATATAATCCTAATAGCAATTTAAGCTGTCTAGAAACAAAGATGTCCCTGACAAAGTGAAATACTTTTTGGCCACTTAAGTAAACACCCTTTTCCTGTCCTTTCATGCATCTTAGAAAGTTCAAAGAAAAGGAAGGTACAAGATGAGTCATATGTAGATGACTTTACAAGATAAGCAAGATTTAAAACAGAGAAACCTACCATGATCCTCATTTCAGAAACTGCTAACTGTCCTATGGCACATGTTGAAACAGCTATGCTTTCCTTTCCATCCAGAAATCCCTTAAGATATTCCTTTAGCAAATTTGGATTTGTTTTCACTAAGTAGCCCAAACTATGCCATGGATTCACAATTCAAATATTTTAATGTACTATGAATTTTGGATTTGTTCAAAGAATGAGTTGAAAAGGCTGCTTTGACTTTATTCTGCATTCCTACTTGCAATTGCATAATCTCTAGTATTTTTTTAAAAAGAAAAATTCATTATGCACACTTGCTTATTCTGTGTTTGCACACTTCTTTGCAGACCAGTATCTAATCAGTCACCAATTCAAATCAATCTGACATCAGAGAAAGGAAATCAGCATCAGATTCTTTGTATAAATAACAGAAAAAAAATAATATAATTGGTTTGTCTTTGAGATGTAAAAAAGTGTGCCTTCTATTTATGTCAATGTTGTGGAGGTTAAAGGAAGAGTTAAAAAGTAGCCTTCACTATAGAGAGGAGTCTATGGGTATAAAATGAGAATTGGTCACCCGATCCCAAACCCACTGCTGTTTGGGGCAGTAAAAAAGCCCCTCTGTGTAAATCCCAACAAAACCCTATGTGTAGCTCTGTTACACCACAAGAGCTGACCAAGATGAGTGAAAAAGGGTCTGACACACCAAAGCCCAAGCACCAGTATGCTGATTCCCACCATTATTTCTTTACACACAGGATGAGTCAAGAAGGTCAATTATTTGTTTACAAGGATGTTACACACTGCAGATTTCAAGTAGCATCCTAGCACTCAGCCCTTGCTGGAATTTGCCACACAGATTAATCATTGGCTCACTGAGGTCAATGTTGGAGGAATATAATTTCCAAGTTAGGAATTTTGGGTTGATTATGTCCACAAACCTGACTGGAACTGCTCTTGGGTCAACTAAATAGTGGTTGTTTTACTAACAGTAAAAGTCTTAGTGAGAGACCTGTTACCAGACTGAGTTATACATGGATACTGAAGGAGGCTGACCTAGAATGAGACTTAACATACAAGTTCAGAATGGTTATACTGCCAAACACTTCCTCCTCTATGGAGCTGGGTAGCAGCACAGAAATATTCAGAAATGATCTGACTGCAGTTAGACCCTCAGCCTCTTGGTCAATTCTGTATCAAGACCAACATTGCAGTGGGTCTAAAATATTAATTAAAAGGCAGGCACTGTGGAGCATACCAACCGAACACACTGATAACAGTTGATAACCCAATCAGCTCAAAAAGCAGGGCTACAGCACTGAAAGTAACTTCCACCAGACTCACAAGGCAGTAGAGATGGTGTAAACTCTCAAAAAGACTCAGCTGAAGAGATTATAAATATAACTCAATTTTTTTTTTAGGAGGAAGCATAAAAACAAACTCCAAAAACACAAGGCAAGGTATCAACTTCAGGACAATACACAGAATCAGAGAATGGTTTTCCTTAGGAAGGACTTTAAAGACCATCTAGTTGTATTCCCCTGCCATGGGCAAGGACACCTTCCATCAGACCAGGTTTTTCCAAGCCCCCACTAGCCTGGCCTTGAACAATTCCAGGAATGGAACACCCACAGCTGTCTGGAGAAACAGAGAGCTCCCTACCCTCACAGTGAACAATTCCTTACTAATATCCAATCTAAATACACTCTTCATAAGTTTGAAACCATTACCCCAAAAAATTAATTGAAAATAATGGAAAAACATACCATCTTTATTTGAAACATCTGCTGCTTGACTTGCAAGGTCAATTTTCATAGGCTCCACAGAAATTTCCTTTTGTTTTTGTATCCCTGTAATATAAGCCAAAGAAGGAGAAAAATCAATACTCACAGTACCTGATTAATGTCTAATTCTCAGACTCCTCATGCCTGGTTTTTTCGTTTTCCTTCTGGCATGCTCTTACCTTTGTATACTCTACTAGAGAAGAGGACAGAGGATATTGGAAGACCATGGTTTGAAAATAATTGCCTGAATATTTGTAGCAATTCATGCTCTTTTTTTAACTGGGATTGTTAAAATTGCATTGGTGGTGTGTGTTTCTGCCTCCCCACCATTCTTTTCTCATCACTTTTAAAGAATTCCTTCTGCTCATAAAATGCAATATATGATGGGGACTTAATCACAGTTATAAAGTTTCTGTAGCTAGCAGAATGAAAATAAATACTGCAGTGAAGAATTCAAATGCACTGGGTAGTCAGACACAAACTAGAATATGAATGTAGGAAAATGCATTCTACCATTGTAACCGAACATTTTTATCTCTTCTGCCTTAAGCTTGTCTGGAAGCTTAGATTCAAATCCTAACAATATTTGAAAAGAAAAAAAATGGATTTGCTGTTTTAGACAGAGTTCTACTATTCTGCCATTGGCTAAGAAGCCAATTTTTATTTACATTCCATCATGCTACTTCTCTACTTCAGTGGCTGCTGTAAAGCCTGTTGCACCCATCCTGTGACTGAACTCTAGGATTTCAAGTGACTGGTCACTAAGATCCAGGCATTTGGGTGGTTACAATGAGTCAGCAGGATGTAGTAAGGACTCAGATATTTCAGAAAAATTTAATTCTTAAACTGAAATAATTTACCCCTTCAACAACACAGATGAAACCTTCACTGTCTCTCAAAAACCTCCTTCCTTTTCCTTTGTAATTCTGAAGTGGGGGTTTTAAGTCCACCAGAGTTTATTATATTTATTTTCTCCATAAAAAAGTACCTACCACTGAAAATTTCACTACTATACCACTGAAAAGTTATATACTTTTCCTTCTAATTTTATTTGCAAACCAATGGGGAATTTAATTTCCTTTCTGCTCGCTGTGATGACCAATGCCATTTCCAATAGCAACTTCTGACACACTACCTATAGAATCACAGAATCACGGATTCATTAAGGTCGGGAAAAACCATAGAGTCCAACTGTTGACCCAAGCTTGCTAAGTACACCACAAAACCAGGTTGTCAAGTGCCACATTCACTCACTCTCTGAGCACTTCCAGGGTTAGGGATTCCACCACTTCCCTGGGCAGCCTATTCCAGTGCCTGACCTATGGTCCTACCAAGCTTGGGGGATGGATGACTTTACAGCAATGTTATTAATCATTTTAACAGACCTTACTTCTCATGCAGAAACTTCTCAGTGGATCATCATATCACCAGCTTCACCTCTTCCTCACTGGTTTAAAATCATCTCCCCACAGACATAAACAAAATGCCTGTAATCATCTGTGAGTGAGAATGCTGTGCATCTGCCTTTGTGGCTACATTAAACTGCAGGTATTTCTCCAGGGAATTCATGAGAGTGAGTGTGGTTATCTCCTGTAGTTTTTTATGTACCAACATTCCCAAGATTTCCCAGTGCTCACTCACCCATCTTTTTGGCTCATGCAAAAGGTAAACCCAGGTGACCGCACACAAATAACGTGTATATGGCAGGAATTTGTCAGGTTCAAGACTTAACAGGTGTTCCAAAATCCCTGCCTGACTTCTCCTGGCAAAATCAATACAAAGTTTGAGGGACCATGAGAACACTGGTTAATGAAGGAAGATACACAGACATTTCGATTGTGACACATTTTGATTATCTGAGGGAAGCAGCTCTATGAAAAATAAAATTTTGAAAAATCTCAGAATAATCAGGTGGGCTGGGAGGAAGCTGAAAAACCATTTAGTTCCAATCCTGCTGCCATGGGCAGGGACACCTTCTACTAGACCAGGTTGTTCCAAGCCTCATCCAACCAGGCCTTGAACACTTCGAAGTATGGGCTTCACAAGGCACTATGTGCCAAGGCCTCACCACCCTCTGAGTAAAGAATTTCCTTTTAATATCCAGTCTGAAACCTACTCTTTCATGTTGAAACCATTCCCCTTTGTCCTATTGACTGTCTCTACTTGAGTGCAGCCTGCAGTGGATGCAGCCCTATCCACCAAGACACTCTGATGTCTGATGTAGGTATTTGGGATGTCTGCTAAACACAGCATGATCCAGCTGGCAGCTGGTGCCTCTGAATCTGACTTTGTCTCCTCTAAACCACCATCTATTAACCAAATAAAGGAGATATTATAGGACAGGTTATGTCTTGCCTCCCAGTTTGTCCCCTTGACGCTGCCTGAAGATGACCATATGAAGTTCCCAGCCCTTACCACAAGATCTTTAACTAGCTGGCATGCCTGGCTTCACCACGCTGCTGCAAGGTTTCTCACTTTCCATTTCAGAAATCTCTCATGCAGCTGACAGGTGCAAAGGTTTATTGGCATAGCGTGAAGTGATGATGGAGGTTAACGAAAGAGAATTTTATGGACACATGTGCCTGTGTAAATTTTTGCACACGTGCTTTGTTCCTGTTGTCTCCCATTTGCAGTGGTAACATCAGGCATGGGATGGGGGGTGGCAAGCCCAGAAAGAGACTAGGAAGAGTAACAATAGCATCAACGGATCTGCAAAATTACTTTTTTTTCAGAGGTTTAGGATAATAAATACTGTCAGAAGAGTTGCTTTTGTTCTGCCTTTTCACCTTCTTTCCACATTTCAAACTCTGTTCCCCATCCTTTAAAAGGAGGGGATTGTTGCAGTATCAGTGTTTTTTACACTGGGAGTTTATTGGTTGGATATTGTCAGTAAGAAAATTATAGTGGGAAACAATGTTCAGGGGCAAACTAGGAAGAAGATATCTGATATTTGAAACATTTACAAAGCTGAGCACCACTGCAAATTTTGGGAGGAGGTTTGCACAGTTTACCATACCAATTTTTGGGAAGATTTACAAATTCAGTTAATATAAATTTAATTTCTTCCTTCATTATTTCTATGGCATGGACACAGGAACACTCACTGTACTGCCATGCATGTGGAAAGGGTATTATCCAAAATAGCTCCTGCTGCGCAGTCAATTCAAGTTCACTCTGAGATCAGCCCAATTTACACAAACAGCAGAATTTGAGCAACACCAGAAACTGCCTTGACAACCAATTTATCCATGAGGCCTCTCCCTCGATTTAATTTCTCCAGGTTAAAGCACAAACAAGCAAAGGGTTTCAAGTCTCCATGCATGAGCTGAGGGTTCCTGAAGGGAGGAGCCCAGGAGATACTGCTTTCAATATCAATTCCTATTTCCAATCATGCTCCTGCCACAGTTCATTACCTCAACCCTTTGCCAGTTGGTTACACAACCAGCCCAGCACTAAAAAAACAGTGGGCTGCTGGCATGAGCAAGCAGGACTCCCAGGCTTTCCAGTGCATAAGACAAGTATATACGAGGGAGACAGAAGTCTCTGCACACTTATTTCATCTCTTCTTTTCTCCCCTTAACAGTCACTTGATCTATGTGCTTACAGTTAATACACTATTTTCTCTAGACAAATATGATTTTTCCCCTCTAGATACACATTTACACTAACATGAAGCTCTTGTGGTAGCTCTTGATACCTTAGCATTGATTTTAAAATTGCCCAAATACAGAGGTTAGACATCTGTTTTCCAAACCTCCAATAAATTCTAACAAGTAAAAAAGTGTAACCCTTGTCTTCCTCATCATCCTCCATCTCCCTTTGCACAAGGTTTGCAGCTATTTCAAGCAACAAAAGCAGGCAACAATGCAGGCTTAGGAGTTGTAACAAGCCAAGAACTGAGTTTTTGCTCAGAGCTGCCTATCTTAAGGATTTTCTTTCTCTTTGATGAGTCTCAAGGGGAGTTCTCTTGGCACAGCCTTTGAGACCAGCCTTGGCATTGGGTGTGGGTCAGGGATGTCAAGTGGGCTCTGAACCAGGAACCTGGGTTCCTGCTATTAGTTTCTAGCTTGTTGATAATGTCAGACTGTCTTTAAGACAAACCAAAGAACAAGTTTTGTGTGTAAATTAGTTCTGTCAGTGTAATCACATACTCCATGGTAACTTAAATCTTTTAAAATTCCCCAATAACAGAAGTATTTTAAGAAGTGGGAAATCCTGGCTCTAAGATCATTCTGAATATTTGAGGGAGAAAGGAGTTGTCAATATTACAACAATCCAGAAAACAACTATGTTTACAGGCAAAATGGCAGTGCCTTTATTCCCATAGCTAGTCTGCTTTGCAATTTTGGGTGTTGCCACAGGAATTCAAATAAAATACTATCCTGCCCACAGACAATGTGCAACCTGAATAAATTCATTAGCTGTAAATTATTCATAGAGCAGTTGCTTCTGCTTGTGTTATATACTTTGAAAAAATCACCTCTGTCATTATGCAATATGAAAACCATGTTACAGCTATTCTGAACAATCCAGATTTCTCCAGTTCATACCTACTGAATAAATTTTATTGTTTTGAGTTTAGCTGTAAATATGCTTCCCCTTAATCATGAGACTCTGAGAGTCAGGAATGTTAAAAAATAATAAATCCAAATTTCTCTGATTAAAATTGGAATGCACTATTTTTCATCTGCAGTAACAAAAACCAAACAAAACAAAAACCAACCCTCCCCCCATAAAAACAAAGTTCTTCTAACCAATAGCTGCACTGTTTTATCTGTCAAAACTAGTTCCCATTTTCTTGCTCTGCAAATAGCCAGAGTTGTTTTTTCCTTCTTTCTAGTCATTTCACTGTAGCATTCTGCTAATGTGACTGTCAAGACTTCATGTACTTTGTTTACTGCAGTATTTTAGTAACATTATAAATGCTGCCTCATTCAGAAACTGAAGCTGTCTGTACTGCAAAGATTCTGTTTGACTCCTGTTTGACATCCATCTGGGACAAATGACCCTTTTAATCAGACCACATCAAATATTTGTGCTGTCTTCTTGTAGAGCTCTACAGGTATAAGCATCCAACCTGCTGCTCTTGGGGCTGTAAGAAAAAAAATCAGCAATCACTTTCTATCTGTACTTCATTATATTCAAGCTGGAGGGCAGTCTTCTCCCTTGCTGTCCTTCTGCAATGCACAGGTCAAGCTCGACAGTTCCGAATCGTCAGGAATAGCACTGCCACCACTGTGCCTCTCATGCAACATGGCTCAGTAAATAACAAACAACTCCATCTGTTATATCAGGAATACTACACCTCGACCCACCACCACCCTGTCCCCAGCAATTATGCACCACAGAGATGAAAGAAAACTCAAGGATGCACATTTCAGAGGAGGGTGTGCTAGGTACGGTACCAGCTTTGTTGGGCTTTTCAAGGCACTGAGTGAGCATCGTTCTGCATTTGTGTTGCATCCCTTCATTATTATTGTGTGCCCTCCTTTTTGGCATTTTGGCATTGTTTCCCAGAGTAACAAAGAGCAACCAATCTTCCTGTTCCCCCAGTGCAATGCGTGTCAGCTCAGCTCTCTGTGTTTGTGCACACAACTGTACCTAAAGGCATCGTGCTGCTCCCAGCTACTGTTATTCCCAGCTCAAGCTGAACAGCAATTTTTTAAAAATGCAATTGAAAAGTGTCTAAGATGTGCTTATCCCTATCCCCTTCCAGCCCTTTATTAAACATACTGTAAGTAAAATCCCATTGTACCTACAATTCTCCAAAGGTGGGAATGGGAGGCTAGTGGGGATTGTTGCTCAGCAGAATGGTCCATAAGAGCCATATAAATTTGGTACATCTAACTTCACTCATATTCATCAGGAGCACTTTGTGTATTCTGTCTCTCTCTAAAAACAGGATATACCTGCACACAGCAAGCTCTTGATGAATACAAGGTACATTGTTTTAAGAAAAGCCTTTCTGATTTTATTTATTTTTTAGTTCTGGAAAATGTATAAAAGGCCATGTAATTGTTTTCCAGATGCTCTTTTCGTGAAACCTCTCATTAGAGAAGAAGCCTGCAGCATAGAATGTTTGAAATGGAGTACCCAGAAAATTTTATTTCATCCCTCAATTGCTGGCTGTTAACACAATTAAAATATTGCCTGGTTGTGATCAAGCTAGCAGATCACCTGAATGGCTTCCAAAGCACTTGTGCTCTATCCCTGCCTACAAATAAGGCAGATAGCATGCTCAGTAGCATTATGACAAGCGAAGGGAACAGAAATGGTATGATTACCTCTGTTTCCCATTCTGTCATTTTTTCCTGCTGTTTATAAAACTCAAGAGTGATTTGGTTCAGCTCCTGATCACTACCTGCCTCATCCTAAAAACTGCGTGGGTGTGAGGAATTAGAGCACATCTACATATTTCCTAAGGCACCCCTTTTACCAGAGGGAATGATGATGGGAATTCATAAATACCTTCTGTATCCCACAGCCATATGAGCCAGCCTGTTGAAAGACAGCCACCTGCCAGAATGATACCTTTGCCTCTACTCCCATCACAATATCATTGTTCTCCACACACTCACCAGGCTCATCACCACATACCTGGTAGCACAACAGCTCTCTCCAGCAGCTTTAATTCCTCTTTACACCATTCATCTGTGCTGAGGACTCCTGGCCTTAGTTTTGGTGAACAAATGTGGGAGCCCAAAGGCTTTAAGAGGCCTTTCTTTCCCTTCAGCTTACCCATTAAAAATCAGAACAGCTTTATAGCCTGTACTGCCATAAGCAGCACATACTCTGCCTCTCTTCCTTTTCAATCTGGCATTCATTCTATTTTCTGAGAACTTCAAATGATCTTTAGGAAACTGCAGAAAAGTAGACTGTGAGAGCAAAGAGATCCTGGATATCCTAAGCAGGACAGACTTGTCAGAATGTGACACTGTTTCAAAAAAAGGGAAAGAAATTTTCCATTTTGCTTCAAAGGAGAAACTCCAAACATAAAGGAGAGGGAGCCAGTCCTCAGCTTTGGGCAGTGGGGCAAGAACCAGATGGGTACCTGTAGTGAACAGAAACAGTATTTATAATAGAAATTATGAGGAAAAGATGGGGAAGAAGAGGGGAAGAACCTCAGAGAACTTCAAATGGCTCAAGAGCTGGAAGATAAAAGAGTTCCTCTCAGAGAAGCACCGTCACCTTTCATAAAGAACCCACTCCATCTGCACAGGGCAAAAGGAGGCTTTGCCCAAGCTTATGATAATGTCTCAACGGGGCTTCTCATCCCTCTGGCTTGCAACCACTTATTTCTGAGGCTGGTACTTCTGAAAGAGGTCACTGCTGAGCAAAAGAGTAGCCTCAGAAAATATTCTGTTTAATTCCTTTTCAAGGAGAATATTACCAAAATTATGAAGAATGAGCTTCAAAGTAGCAGTGGACAGCAGCTGATATGTGTGTATGGGTTTAACTGAAAGGCTGTAACAATATAAAATGTGGGAGAAAGATTCTTCCCTGATATTTATCCAGAGATGCCAGCCTAAATTTTGCAGCTTAAAATAGAACACAATATTTACAACAAGGAGAGGGACGTGAACATCTATTCTGCTAATAGATGGAACAGGAAGGAATAGGTGCATTGCAATTGTCAAATCTTCTGTGATACTAGGATACCACAGCCAGCATGCGAAGTAAAATTCCCAAACGAATAAAATTCACCACAATCCTCAATAAAATTTGGATAACCAGAGGTAGAGCTTATTTGACTGAAATACTGGTCTATTGGGAAAGAGTGCTTGCCTTTCTGAAGGTTCATCAGCTCCTGCCTAAGTACTGTTTTAATTTTAGAAAACTGTTTGCTTTCTAAAACCAAGGTGATCATCATATCATAGAATCACAAAATTGGAGGAAAACTTCAGGATAATCTAGTCAAATCCTCAACCCATCATCACAATAATCATAATAATCATGTCTAAACTGTATCCCTAAGTGCAACATCCAGATGCTTCTTGCTCACTTCTAGACAAGGTGATCCCACATTGGGCAACTCCAGTACCAGAGCACTCTTCCAGTGATTTTTTTTTTTTTCCTAATATCTAATCTTCCCCTCTTATTTCCTCTCATCCTTTCACTTTGAGACATAGCAGAAGAGACCAAGACCCACCTCACTACAATCTCCTTTCAGGGAGTTGTAGAGAGTAGTGAGGTCCCTCCCTAAGCCCCCTTTTCTCCAGGCTAAATATCCCCAGTCTTCTTAGGGCTTGTGCTCCAGACTCTTCACCAAGGGCTCTGCTGCCCCTTCTCTGGGCTCACTCCAGCACCTCAATGTCCTATAAAGTGAAACACATTTGCTTGTAAAGAAGCAATAATTAGCAGCAGACTCAATAACAGAGACCTTACAGGTGAACCTTATCCCTTCTTTTTCCCCTGCCAAGATACAACAATTGTGTCAATAATTGAATAATTACAATTTTCAAAAAAAAAAAAAAAGAAAAATTAAAGAAAGAGTCTTGAAGATGCTTTTTTATCTGCAATAACACTGCATAACGTCTGCAAGAAAAAGAAGCAAGTGAGCAGCAACTGACAGCAGTGCTCTATAGGACTCATGTTGCTACTGAGCTCCTCACCTATTCAAGTTCTCAGGACTGTTTTTTCAGATCGTGATAGTGACACACCAAAACAGAACAGATATTTAAATAAAACACACACATGGGCATGTTTTTGTGTATATATCTGTGTTCAAGGGCAGTAAACAATTTTTCATAAATAAATGGTTGGGAATTGTTTTCCCTCTGTAAAGAAGGGAATAGCAGAGAGATGGATATGTTATCCATGGTGATACTTCCCACCCTGCTCTGAAAATGCCTGTGGAGAGCAGCCAAGGCTGAAATCTGCCTTTTGGAGATCCATGTAGCTTTCACTGTCGGAAGACAACATTAATGCTGACAGCTGCCCTGCTCTCTTCTCTGAAAGCCTGGCATCCTTCTTCACAGCAGTGAGCCAGCCTCAAAGGAATGGGAGGGAAAGTAAACATACTGAAAATGTGTATTACCTCCTAAGCATGGATGCCATTTTTAATTTCTGCTGGTAAGTGGATGAATACAAGAGCAAAATTTTATAGTAGTGACATGGAATAAGATATTTGCCCAGCAAATAACAGGACTAAACAAGAAGAGGGATTGCTCTAACCTCCAGCTGCTCTATACCAGCAGGGAATACCCACAGCCTCTTCTGAACAGAGACTGTATATATATATAACTAAGGCATGTGAGGACCTAAATCATGACTGGTGATTTGAACCCCAAATCGAGTGTGGTGAGGCACTGGCACAGGTTGCCCAGAGAAGTTGTGGATCACCCACTCCTGGAAGTGTTCAACATCAGGTTGTATGTGGCTCTCAGCAACCTGGTCTACTGGAAGGTTGTCCCTGCCTGTGGCAGGGGGATGGGAACTAAAGAATTCTTAAGGTCCCTTCCAACCTCAAACACTGTGTGATAACAACAGTGCCAGATGTAATCACATGCCACATATTCCCTGAGAAAGGCCTAAAAGAATCACCTCCATACTACAGCAAGCAATTGAGCTGTGTGGTGGCCATCATGTTCTTCTACCAATTCCAGTGCCAACTCTGAAGAATCAGATTTCTTGGGGACCAAGGAAGATGCACTACCAGACAGTGACAGCATAGCTGGTGTTTAACACTTGAAAAATCTACCTGCCCTCCTGACACTCATCTCCTAGCATGAAGCCAAGAATACTTCCAAAATACTGAAAAGCACGATGGAGAAGAGAACTCCTGTAGGTTGCTTTAGAATAAAGTAATCCACCAGCCTGGGTGTTAACATCTGCACCACAGGATGATAGACTTAGCCAATATTTCCTGGCAAGGCTAGAGACTGGATTTAGATTGCCACATTAGTGAATTTTATTTGCTCTGTTTCTTGAAGAAAACTTTAAGACCAAATTTAAAATTACCACTGTGGAACAGAAAAATTTTGCCCACAACAGTACTTCCAGAATAGCAATTTGGCAAGTGAGGAGAAATCAAGTGTCAGTGCTGGCAGTTGCCTGCTTGCTACTTTTCTTGCAGAGAGCCATTATGCAGTGTTTTCTAAAAATGTAAATGCTCTTTCTGGCTCACTATGATAAACAACACTACAGTAATTTCACGACTATAACACACACCCTTTTGACTAAAATTTTCCCTCAGACCCGGAAGTGCGCCTTATAGTCCGGTGCGCCTTATCTGAGCTACAAAGTTCAGAAAATTGCGAACCCGGAAGTGCGGTCTGCAAGCTGAACCAGGACCTGCGGGAGCTGCGGCCATGCGGGGGGAGTCCGGAACCTCGGGAGCCATGGCTGCTGGGCGAGGGAAACCGGGAACCGGCACGGCCGCCGGCCAGGGAGAAGCAGGGGGAAGCAGTACGGCCACACGGAAGAGCCAAGAAGCGCCGTCGGAAAGCACCGAGAAGCGGCGAAAAAGCGCCACGAAAAAGTGGCCAAAAAGCATCGAAAAATCACAGTGAAAAAGCGGCCGAAAAGCGGCAAAAAATCGCTGCAAAAAGCAGCTGAAAAATGGCAAAAAATCGCCGCGAAAAAGCATCGAAAAATTGCTGTGAAAAGCGGCCGAAAAAAGGTAAAAAATTGCCGCGAAAATGGGCTGAAAAGCGGCAAAAAATAGCGGCAAAAAGCGGTGAAAAAATCACTGTGAAAAGGGGCCAAAAAATGGCAAAAAAAACGCCATGAAAAGTGGCCAAAAAGTGTGAAAAATCTCTGCAAAAAGCGGCCGAAAAGGCGGTGAAAAATAGTGGCAAAAACCAGTGAAAAATGGCAGCAAAAAGCGGTGAAAAATCACCGCGGAAAAGTGGCGAAAAAGCAGCGAAAAAGGGCCACACAAAATGTTTGCAAATTGAGAACCTGGCAGTAATTCACTACTTTGTTGTGCGCCGCGCAGCTCCTTGCTGCAAAAAAATAGTGCACCCTATAGTCCGGTGCACCTTATCTGAGCTACAAAGTTGCGAAACTCACCGACTCTCAGGGGGTGCACCTTATAGTCCGGTGCACTTTATGGTCATGAAATTACTGTAATATGCATCACAGTGTATGAGATAAAATGTGCAGTGTTACTGCTGCCTTTCATTTTTCTTCCATTTAGATCAGCTCTCAGTAAAAATTACACAAAGACAGCGGCAGACTTTTTTCCTCTAAACTTTTTCAGATTTCATTATTTGTTTGGTTCATAAATTCCAGGGTCTAACTAGGACCTTATATCAGAGACAGGAATTTACATTTAGATAACACGATGCAAAGAATATTAATAACCATCATCCTCCCTCTCTAGAAACAGATTCAGAGCACTGCCCAATTGACCTCAAATTTGTAAAACAGGGATCTGACCTATTTGCTTGAAACTGAATATTTCTTTCTCCTTCTCCAGTTAGGAGAAACATAACATGGTTAGGGTTTTTTCAATGGGTATTTATTTGTATCCTGCCTCTCCCCACTTTTCCTTGATTTTAGGGAGTCTTACTCGCTGTGCTTGTGCTGCATTAGTCTCTAGTCATGGAGATGGATCCAGTTGGTTGTCTGGGCACAGCAGTAACTGCAAGAGAAAGGCCACTGTGTTTTTCAGAGTAACCTAAAAAAGTAGTTAGTAGACAGATACCACCAAGAAAAGCTTTCTGATTGCAGGACACTTAAGAGAGACAGTTTTTCTTCTTCTCAATCCCCGTGCAAAGACTCAGTAGTAGTAGGCAGGTAAAAAGCTAGCAACGTGCATCGTAACTACAATAAATTGCTATGAAGAAGTCTTCAGTCAGGTTCATCAGCTCTGCCACCTATCATCACTGACACCCAGGTCCTGTGATATATGAGATTTTCTGCTCAGTTTAGGTGGAGGGGTCATGTACAGTGGGCTTCTTCATCTCCCAAACCACTTTATTCCAAACAACACTTCCCCTTACACAGCCTCTTTCCCACTGTTTGAAGAAGTCCACCCTGCTGTTACTGGTCACTCTGGCAACTTTACAAGCAGGAGACCAAGGGATCAGAAATTTACACAAGGTTTCACATACATCAGACACTTATTTGTATCAGAAGATAGTAAATTCAAACAGCAAGTTAGACCAAGGCTGGCTTATGTCTAGATCATTACTTGACATTGGATAAAAACTGGAACAACTTTTTTGGAAAGCTGAGGCTTGATTTTCCTCAGCTATCCTGCCTTCACTCCATATTATTGAAAATTTGTCAAAGCTCTGTTATACCTCAAGGCATCAAAAAGAAACTGGAGGCCAAAACCATATAACACAGGGTCTGAACAAAATTCTTTAAGGAAAAAAAGAGGGGGAAAAAGAGGAGGATGAAACTGTCTCAGTATGTTTCTTATCAGAGAATACACTTAAAAAAAAAAATGCAGGATTTTTCCCTGGAGCACTGGAGATCATATCCCCTCTATCCATCAAACTATCTTTTAACACAGAGGTTATTCCAGATGCCAGCACACATAGGTCAGCATTTTCAACAATAGCTGACTAACATTAGGATCACTTTAAAAGGGAGTTTAGATCTTTTTTTCCAAAAGCTTCAAGCTCCCGGCAGCTCTATCTGGCTTCAAAGGGGGTTCACTTCATAAAGTGTTTTGGATGTGCTCAGCATTTTTAAAATTCAGGGCACCTATTTTGAATCCTAAACATGGACTTTAAAAATCCATGCCAATTCTCACTGCACTAAGGATAACACCACTTCTTTAATCTGTGCTTACTAAGCTAAGTGACATTGTAGCCAACAACCTGGCTTTTCCATTCTTTTTCCCCTCAACAGAATTTGTAGAGCTCCTAATAAAACTGATGTCTGTCATGAAAACCAGTAGACTTGAGTCTAAAAAGTTAACTATAATTTTCCTTGAAACTAGTCAGTAACACCTCCTCAAATCCTCTTTGTAATTGATGAGTAACATGAGTTCCTTGCAAAGAGCTGCCCTGAAGGTCAGCCAGAGTGTAGTAGGTGGGGCTGTGGATACTCAGAAATACCACAGGCCATAGAAAAGTAGTGAATTCCAGGCTGGCAAGTTGGAGTACTTAGTCCTTCCTGGCATACCAGCTCCTTCCTACGGGGCGCCAGAAAACATAAGGGCTTGTATCTGCAATCTTAGTACCAAAGTCAAGACCAATTAAACGTGAAGAGATTAATTGCATTAGCAGCTGATAGTGGCAGACTTCTGTCCTGTAAAGCAGAGTGACACACACACTCTGAAAACCCTTCCTCAAGCTAAATTCTTCAGACTGTGGGATTCAGACCATACTTTATGATTTATTCATAATAAGATCTTCTTAGCTTAGGAACTTGCACATGCCTAGAGTCTTTCTATTATATATCTTTCAAGTATTTTGAGTTTAGGAAAAAAAGAAAACAAACCTGGCATAGTGGTTTCAGCCTCGTGTCAAAAAGCAGCAACATCTCCCCTTTTCTTCATCCTTGAATGCCCACAGGTGGAGGGTAATACAGAGCTTTTGCCAGCACACAGCACAAGGGTAAGAATTAGAGGCTACAGGTGTGCTCTCTACAAATGTGGACATGGCCCAGGTCTGCAAGAATTTGTATGCTGGTGGAAGGATTGTCACTGCCCACAAACAACTTGGCATCTCTTACTTTCATGGGAACTACTGAAGCTTTCAAAAGAATGCAGAAGTGCTAATCTCCTGATGCAAGTTATTTCAGCCCTGACAGACATTTCCTCAGAGTCACAGACACAACTGAAGGATTAAGCCATAAAGGATTAGGAGACGTGCCACCTAGAATTAAGTCACTGGCCTTGAACCATGGTTTTGTTGGGCACTGAAAGTAGCAAATGTCACCATCTTAAAAACAAGCCTTTTTGTATTTCTTTAAATATATAAAAATATATTTCAGATCTAGATCTTGATTTCCTGGAAGGCTTAAAAGTCTAGAGGGCTCACAGTTGTATAGTTTCCATTTTTTACTACACCTCAATGCACTAAAAACCATCAATCTGACAATCCAAACAAATTTCTTTCACAACTGTGCACTGGATGTTTATGTATCTAAGAAAATACAGGAAATAAAATAAACACCTTGCATGGCTCTCTTCACATAGAACCTATTTTAAATTATACAGATCCTAAAAGGGGAGAGTCTGTTAGCCACAACATTGGTCTTTGCCTAGAAAGGTTATAGCTTATAGCAAATCTACATCTTCCCAACTTAGCTGCCCAGTTATTTTGATGTAAGCACCAAAAAGAGGTCCATACATGAGATGTGCTTTCAGTACAAAGTCTGTGGCAGTTCAGTTAACAGGTGTAGAGACTATTTGGGGTGGTAGGAAAGAAATAAGCCTTGTGCCTTAAAGGGATGTTTCAAATCACCCTGGGTATCTGTGGCAATGTTGAGAACTGATTGAAAATCTTATAAGGGACCCAAGCACTGATCCTCAGCTTGATAAAACCTGCCATAATTTGGAAGCATTGTGTCTAGATCAGGCTGGAGATTGGCAGAAGCCCTGACACTGTGACAATGCCACTGAAGCTACTGCATTCTGCAGGCAGGGGTTGATCCTGCTGTACAGGGAACCCACTGCAAAGGCACAGGTGGAGTCCCTCAAAATTTTTCTAACAAAACCTTCTCCTGAATCAAATTATGTTTTGTTTTTCCTGGTTTAAAAGAACAGACAGTATAATGGAAAATGTCATGTTTTCAGAGTCATACAAATGTATTCTGTGAATCCCAAGATTTCCAGAGAAACGTTGCTGGCTCTTGCCAAAACTCTAAACTGAAGCTACCAGATTGCTGTTAAAAAAAAATCTGAAAGAAAAGTGAAACCCCTCTCAATTTAAAA
>PYHW01009533.1:2105637-2140108 GCA_013186435.1 Turdus rufiventris | reverse complement strand
CTTGGAAACCTCAGAACATCTGCTCTCGAGTCTCCTTTCGTGCCCTGCTGCGTCCAAGCGCAAGACCAAACTTCTCAGACCACCTTTTTACTGCGCAGGTGAGTGATCTCTAGCCATAAAAGAGGTCACCGCCTGCCGCAAAATTATGTTTTGTTTTTCCTGGTTTAAAAGAACAGACAGTATAATGGAAAATGTCATATTTTCAGAGTCATACAAATGTATTCTGTGAATCCCAAGATTTCCAGAGAAACGTTGTTGGCTCTTGCCAAAACTCTAAACTGAAGCTACCAGATTGCTGTTAAAAAAAAATCTGAAAGAAAAGTGAAACCCCTCTCAATTTAAAAGGACATGAGTATTTTTCAATTTTGTCACTCGTTTTCATGGATGAAGGAACAAGAAGGAACTGCTTCTGATTACCCAGCAGGAAGCATTTAAGAATGTGTTTACTGGTCATTCACGACACAAGTACTTCTGGCAGAGGCAAGCAAGCTATTTCTTAAGCAGCAGAGCTGGAGGAAGCCTGTTGGTCACAGAGGATCCACGTATAAGAGTGGTGCCACTGTTGGCAGTCCATGAAAGGGATGCCTCAATTAGGCTGATGAGCATGCAAAACCATGGAATGTACTTTATCCAAGGAGGCTGTGCATTCCTTGGGTAAAGAAAACTGTGAAGGGCACTTTGCACAGTATTTCCAGTTGAAGTTTAGAGACTGGACTCTACAGCAGTAATCATTAATGATGATAGTAAAAGTACTAACAGGTAAAAAGATCCTGCTTGTCCTTCTGTATGTTTTCTATCAGAAAAATTCATCACTTAAGTTTCATTTCCTTAACACAAAGCAATTCATACTCTAAGCAAAAACTTATCAGTGTAACCATTAACATACAATAGAAATATAATGAAAATTAACCCAAATTAAAGTAGTTTACATACTCATCATCTCATAGCATATTTACTATAGCAAGCCTAAAAGTTTAGACCCCTTTCATTTCTGCCTGTCCTCTGATTTACAAATCCTGAATTAATCCAGCTCTTTTCACAGACCACAGAAGAAAGAACTGTGCAAATATCTGAAGGAAATGATAAGAACTCTAGGTGCCATGGATCACATTCTATGCACAGAATGGCCTCCCCAGAGTATGCCAACATAGCAGTGCTTATTGGCATTCATCATTACAGTCCAGTCCTTGGATCACTGGTGTTGTGGCCACGTGCAGCCAGGTTTAACAAAAGGCCTCCCTCCCAAGGAGAGCACAACAGTGATTTGAATATCAGGCCTCAAAAAGGTGGCTTTATTTCAAAAATTTTTGCCAATTTTTTTCTTTTGCCAAGAGCTGCTGGGGGGCAATCAGTTTAAGTGTGTGATGATTTATAGCAACAAAACTGTGAAGTCTCCAGAAACTAGAAACCTGTGAAATGTGGGGGGAAAGAGCTGCCTTCCTGCCAAAACAAAATTCCTGGTTATATAGAGTATTGGATCAAAGACAAAGCATTTTGCAGAAAACACAGCACTATCACAAACCTCATCACTAAGGCTTTGGGGATGCTGGGTGACAGTCCCTTTGCTGTCCTCAGCCACACTGGTTGAGCACAGCCAAGGCTGGACCAGCCCCCCTGTACCATCCTCCAGTTTTCCTATGGACATACCCTCAAAATTCTGATTTATTCCATGTTATCAGCAGCAGGGGTGCTCAGTGAGCAACTGGGGAGCTCCTGCTGTTCTGGGCAATTCTCTTCAGCAACTCCCAGCAGCAGGGCAGGAAGAGGAAAAGAGAGACATCAATTCCAAAGCATGCCCTAAAATTTGTAGCAGCAGTAGCTGCTCTCAAAAGTTTAGAGCTCACTTCTTTCTTCCCAAAGCCTGCAGCAGACCCAACTGCTTGAAGCTCTTGGACAGCACAGGGATACAGAAAGCATGGAGCAGCTTCAAGTATTCTACATATGTGTCCTTAGGGTCCTGGGGTCACAGAATCATAGAATAGTTTGGGAAGTGATCTTTAAGACCATCAGGTGCCAACACCCCTGCCATAAGTTTTTGCCCAAAGATTTTTCCACCTCCCAGTCAATTAAGAGAAGGTGCAAAATACCAGAGAAATGGCATTTCCTAGTGATTCTGATAAACAGTGTATAACCCGCTACTTTAAAAGCAGGCTTTGAAATGCCACTGGCTTGCTCTGTTCTAAGCACAGTCCCAGGGAGAATGTCAGGTCGAATAACTCATTTGTTATCTTTATACAGAGGAGCTCCACTAAGCGCCAGCCATCATAAAAATACTAACATTCCTTTTAGTGGAAAACAAACAGAAGAGAAAAATGCAACAACTCGCTTAAAAGAAAGCCAATTAGCATTTCAAAGATTGCCACGTGGTCTGTAAACAGGGATGTTAATACACTGGGGAGCCAAGCTCCTCTTCAGCCACAGCCCGAGTTATGCAAATGGAGGGAGCACCATTATAGAGATAACACTCCCCCATGACACAAACCTACACTGTGCATTCATTTAGACACACTCTTTGCATTTTATTTCCCTCAGTGGCTTAAAAAATGCCAAGAGTCAGAATAGCATTTGAAAAGCATTTTAATTTAGCCTTAGATAAGGCACTTTCCTCCTCTGGGCAGCGAGCACCCAGCAACGACAACTTTATGTACAACAGGAAGGCAAGGGTCTGGAAAAAAAAATGCAATAATTGAGGTCACATCCTCTGTGATTGCAAGGAAACCCCCTCACACATTTTTCCCCATCATCCCTGGACATTTCCATGCTTACACAGCTAACCATTTTAATGCTATCTAAATATTTATCTCCTCAGCAGATAAACTTGTAGGCATTTAATTTTAGAGATGCAAACACCTGATGGCTGGATGCTCTCACCTGTAAATGCAAAATGCCAGCCACTGAATTTAATTATGTGGCAAAATTATGTGGCAGTTATGTCTGAGGTTTTTGGAATCCCACACAAAGTCTGTGCTTCACATGGTTAAGCAGCTAGTTCTCATGTTTTATAGAGAGGGAGGGAAGAAATAAGGGAAAAGTAGTGCTTTGTGGTTTCTTTTAAATATCTCATTTGCAGCTGTACAGTTACAGCTTACAGATTAATAATAAAAGAGTGGATGTGACAATGCAGAAATAAATTATGTTTAGTGTCAAACACGAAGCAAGATGCAAATACATTTTTCTGTTAATTAACCAGGCTTTCCTTTCAACTGTTCTGATCTTATAAATAAAGCTTACAAACTAGTTTCAAGGAAATGTGGGAATTAAGCAAACAAACAAACAAACAAGAATCCCAAACCCTAAATTAAAACACCTTAATTAAACAGCCTTCTAATACTGGTTAGCTAATTATATTTGCCATTTTTTTATTCACAGGATCTAAACAGATTAAAACAGGTTAAAAAACAAGGTACCGTAAAAAACAAGTACTGAGGAACTGGCCCAAGGGTAAGAGCTCTCTGGATAGTACCACACATCAGTTGCTGTCAACCACTGCCATAAACAAGGGGCATCCCTGAATGTTCTTGAAGACAAGAAGAGGTTGAGCAGAAGGATGGTTGGATGGATGGATGGATGGATGGATGGATGGATGGATGGATGGGAGAACAGACAGACAAAAGGAAGACAGAGAAGAAAAAACAAACAACTAAATAACACTAAATAACATTCTCCTGAACTTTTGACTTGCCTCTAAGGATTTGCTTTCCAAGCACTTCATCGAAAATGTTCAAGTCCTTAACTGATCTTCTGGGGGCCTGAAAAGCCTTTGGCTAATTAAGCATTGCTGAGATATGCTTGATGAGATGGGGAAATACAAAGCTTTTGAAAGAGTGAAAAATCTCCAAGCATCTGGTAGTAGCATTGAGAGAAATGGGAAAGACAAAGGGGCAGTCTGGAGCAGGGAGATACAGGACTTCTTAATTACTGGACTACCAAGACCATTACCACCCCAAATGCCTGTGAAAGCTCACAAAACTTACAAAGCTCAGCAAAAACAACTAAACAACTTCTTTCAGTAAGAACAGCATTCTCAGGAAAGCAAACAGGAGTAGCTTTTCCCAAGATACATCTGCTAATTAGAAATTATGGGTAATAGATACAGGTGGTGAGGCCCCCAGATGAGAACAAGACTATTCCCAGTGATCTCTCTACCTGTTTCTTCTGACTGCTGCTCTCCAAGGCTCCACAGATAGTGTTCTCTTTAAATTAATACCACCCTGCCAGCCAGAAGGATGCTTCTGTTGTACTTGGCAATACAGGTGAACAGCCTGCATTTAGATCTCAAAGCAAATGCCCCAGGTGTTCCAGCAATATGGCAGGCAGCTGATGTGCTCCAGCCTCTTCAGGCCTGGAAAAGATTCAGCTGTGTTTTCTCATCTCTAAGACTAGCTAGAGAAAAATCACAACATTCAAAGGGCAAACTTCGCACACTGGAGCAAAATCTGAACTCTCTTTGCTCTAAATGGCTTTGTCAGTTATGAGCTGTGCCAGAGCCAGTGTCATCCTGCCTTCTCCTCCTGGAGGAGATGGATATGTATCCAGCTGATTACAGGTGCAGGTTAGTGAGGAACAAGCTGGCTTCAGCACCCAAAGCTGTGACCAAAACTTTGCCAAAAAGCACTGCTGTGCTCATTCTCACTTTTGGAATGTGAATATGTGTAGCTGATTTTTCTTCCCTCCTACGTACTGATTCTTCTCCAGTTTTTTCAGCTGTGTGCTGGTGATCAAGTTGGATACACAAGCTGGGCAAGAGCAAGCTATATCTATCCTTGAATGGCTGACCTCATTATAAGAAGGAAATGATTCTGGCAATCTAATGCATTGCACGGCACTGCTGCTGCTAGGATCAAATACAAGCCTCAGGTCATGGCTACCTCTGGTGGTTAAATATCCCATAGCAGTTGTGATAAGAGCAAATGGCATTAACCATATTTTACAGCCAAATCTTGACATGAATATCTGTCCCTCAGGCTCCCCTTGAAAGTTCTTTTCACTTTGGAAAGATTTCCTGTGTCTTGATCATCACACCTTTAACTTAGTACTGTTAAACATTGGCTGTGTTTAATGCCAGAGGGAACAGTTTCATGAGCAGATTCTGTGATCTCTATATGCATCAATTTCTAAGATAACTTGGGCTCCTTTAGATAGGTACAAGATATATATGTATTTCTTATCATCTGCTTTTCATTCTCACACACTTCAAGAGCCAGCTGGATCTGCAAATGGAACTGTGTCCAGGAAATCTATTCTGTGCCATGCTGGAAGCAGGCAATACTAGAAATATTGTTTAAAGACTTTTTCCTTTAACTTTCTTTTCTTTTTAAAGCAAGCTTGCCCATATTGCAGTGCCAGAAGATTCAAAACCAAGCTACAAAAGCATTACCTGAAAACCAGCTGTGTTCCAGCTGCAGAAGCCTGCAGTACCACTTTGTGGTTATAGAGATATGTCAGTAACCTCCCAGTAATCTCAGTCATCTGCAATTCAAGACTCAGGTTTCTATGTGCAAGCAGATTTATGATGATACAAGCATTAAAAACATTGACAACGGTTTAAAAAGACCACAATAGCTGTACCTACCGCACACTGGACAGTTACCGCTTTGGAAGACAGAGAGATAAACCAAAACCACAGAGGAGGCAGTTTTACCAGACCAAGGTGAGTGTGGAAGTTGTTAGCTACACTCATGTGAGGATAATTGTAAAATATCTGCTCTCCAAAGGAGGAAGCCCCAGAAAATGAGAGCACAGCTCTCGTCTTTCTCCAGTTGTTTAGATCAATGTGAGCACCAGACAGGAGCTCCTGGTATCTAAAGGAAGAATTGTGTGTGCTGGTAAGGATCACAGCAAAACACCATGAATCTGTGAGGTGAGATCACAAGAAGAGCCAAGGGCTTAACTGAGGTGTGATGGCAGTAGCCATGCAAAACTTGGGGCAGTGAAGATCTTAACCCACGTGAGGAAGAGGAACCATGCCACTGCTTACCCCAGCCTCACACCCTGTTGATCAGAGCATGTTGGCAATAAATCAGAATTAATACTGCAAGGGTTCCACCCCTGATCCTTGTGTCTTAGAGATTCCTGCAAGACAAGCCATGTGGGAAACCCCTTTATTGCTGGGACAGCACTGATGAGAATGTGTCACCTGTAGAGACCTTTCAATGCTCAGAAAAGAGCAAACAAAAAGCAATGAAGCTGCTATACACTCATAACAGCAAGTCCTCCTCAGTTTTCTGACCAGCTGGGTTGATGGGGGTACCATACTAAAGTACCAGCACCCCAGAGAGGGTGCTCAGACCCAGCTGTGCTGACTACCTCCCCGCTCAGTCTGTGAGCTTCCTACTAATCTTCCTTCTGACTAGGAAGAACCAGGCAAGTTAATTTCCTTGACTCAAACTGCTGGAGTTAGGCATTGATTTTTCAGCATATCGACATCTTATTTTGAAGCACCTGAGATATCTCCATTTGTTCTCATTTGACACCTTTGTGCTACATTTCAGGCTGACAGACCATGAAAACACATCCAGTTGTGCTTTACCTGATGAAACACCTTGTAACTGTGATAGCATTTGGCCACAAATTGGGAATCTCAATTTTTTCTAGGCCCTGATACAGTGAATTTGCCATCCTGACCCCCTGACTATACACCATTGTTAGCTGCAATCAGGGGGCAATAGAGAAGAGACTACTGACTTTTCCTATTCAAAATTCAGAACAGAGTTTAACCAATTTTTCAGTCCATGTAAGAATGGTATAACCTGTAATTGACTGCTTATTTCCTTGACAGAGAAAATGCTGAATGTGTAGACAAGCTGTCTTTCAAGGGCTGTCGAGTAATGTAAGTATTGAGAGGTTTTAGGACTATGTAAATGGAATAAAGGTGGTTTTGGCCTCTGCAGTAGAAATGATTACTGGCACAGTGACTGCAGAACAAACAAACAGTAAAGGCACATCTACATCCACAAAGAGGAATAATGAGTCAAAGGGCTTATAAAATTTCAGTGTAAAGACCCTGCAACAGTGAAACAGTAATGAAGGTCATATTTTGCTTAAAATTTGCTAGGTGTAGAAAGCAATAGATTTTAGAACTCAGGATAGAAGTCACAAGTCTGAACCTGGGAGGAAAATAATTGTCAACTGTTACAGCGAAGTACAGTGTTAATCAAGTACATTATAAGCATTGAAGTATGTGTACAGGTAAGTAAAAAACCCCACCATTCCATACTCTTCATGTTTCTCTTGCATCTCTCTAACAAAACTAAGTGTTTTTGCAGTTGCCCATAGACTGTCTGCAGCTCCAACTCACAGTTCATCATTCAGAGCACTGGTTTAATGGCAGCTATGAGCACATGCACAGCACACACTCCAGGAAAGGCCCCTCAGAGATCCTGCAAGACCCCAAAAAAGAGATGCTGAGCTTTTTGTGAAATTACAGAAAGTTCCAAAGATCTGCACTTCTAACCAATATGTTGAGATGACACCACTGCCTGATTCAGATGCAGTCCTAGAAAGGTAGCAAGAAGAGCTTTCTCCCTGGTAGATCATTCAGGGTAGAGGCAAGGTCAGTTTGGGCTGTTTGGATTGATACTATGGGCCAGGTATGCTGGTGATAACCTTGCACGCTCATCTGGAGACAAAATGTGCTAAAAGCCAACCAAGCAGAGGAAAACTGTTCCAGATGGCAAGACCTCAAAAGCATGCCCACCTGTCAACTACATTAAGGAAAGGTGAGGGGACAGAAAACCTGCTACCAAGAAGTTAGGAATAAAGTTCAGAAAAGAGGAAGAAAAAACCCAGAGGAAAGCATCATGCTTCAAAGATCTGAGTGAGATTGGGTGGGATTTTTCCTGCTCTGGGTCAGCTGCAGTGAGAGAGGTTTAATCTCAGCTAGGGTCATGCCCTAGAAAAGTAACCTCTACTTCACAAGGCTGTACATACAAATGTACATTCCCCTCATCTGTAGCGGCTCTGGCCTCTTTCTCCAAGCACAAGAAGCAAGGACACATATTAAGCCATGGTGTACTCACTAGCAGATCCAGAAGTGGGAATACACAGAAGAGACAACAAAACAGAGCAGAATCAAAAAGTGTCTCTTGATCCATGTGACAGTATAGAGTGAGAAAATGCCACCCTTCTCATAAGAGAACAATATTTACTCCTCACTTCAGCACTAGGCAAAACTACGGAAATAAACAGTGAAGTGAAAACTCCTCAAAGAACAAGCCACAGAATCTTTCAATCCTAGGGCATATGATGTTTTCTTGTAATTCCTTCCTGTTCTGTAATTGGAAAAAGAAGACAGTTCTCTAGATCATATCTTCTCCACTCCCACTGGCTGTGGTTTCTATACAGTTATGACTGGACTCCACTCTGTTTTATTAAACTCCTTGGTGAAATGCAGTTTGTCTCCCTGCTGCCCTAAGTGTGTGGCCATTTGAGTTTTTTAAACAGCTGTAACATAGTGCCACAACCTGGGCAAAGCAGTACATCCATCCAAAACCCAAGCAAATGGGAGCACAGAATTTCCAGTTCCAGAGCCAACTCAGTTGGATCTTTGTGTATTCCATAATAAAAAAACTTTATTAAAAGAGGTAAGAACCTAAAATTCATCAGTGCTTAACAAAATGAAGATTACTTTTATAGAAGACGGCACAAAGACATAACATTTGTCTGGGGAGGGATCAAATTGTTTCCTGGTGAAACTGCCTGCACTCCTTTGGTCTGCTGGACCTGTTCTAATTTAAGACTGACTTTCTTACTGTGGCACACGGGAGCTAAGCTCACTGTTCAAACAGATACCTCTGTAGCTGTACAGTGTATGTTAAAGTGGTGCCATATCTCTGGAAGTGCTAAAACTCATTTCCAGAAATACTGTTGGCTATGATGCCATCTGTAACAGTGCAGTCCTTGGCCAGTGAGTCCTACTTCTTCAATATGTTACAGGAAACTGTTTCTAAGATGTCAGACTCTCTCCCATATTCCTTTCCTCATTCCTTGGGTGCTATTTGAGACAGTTTGAAAGAGATACATGTTTTGTTTGCATAAGGCACTGCTGTCTCTCTGGAGAGGTGAGCTAAAACCAAAGCCTGGTAGACTTGGACCCCACCATTTGGAATATGGATTCTATTAACTCCCCAGTTTTCAAATATGAAAAGGGCATCATCAGTATCTTAAAGCTCTTCAAGACTTGTAGCTCACATGTAAAAACCATGTAATATCACATAATACTATTATAAATATATGAGCACTAAGAATGACATCATAGCATCTGCTTTTCACTGGCATTTCATGATTTTATATTTTTTGGCATTCCCAACATGAAAAATCAAAATATAAATGGCACTTCAATATATTTCATTAAAAATATCCAATTTCTCCTCCAGCATCTTCAAGGATTTAATTTCTTCTTTCTTTTTGTTTTCTGTGTATGCAAAAGCATTCTAAAGCGTCTTTTACTTGATTTAATGCTGAGTCAGTGCTGTAACCTAAGTTAATTAAACCAAACAAAGGCTGCATTGTCAACGCTTTCAGCAAGAACAGAGAGATTATATTTTTTAATGCAATAAAGAATGCCAATTCATAATACTATTTCTATTTTGCTTACTGTAAATGAAATAAAGAAAACAATCAAATAGAGAAATAAACCTCAAACATTATCATTGTTACAGTATTCCTTATTGTTGCTTTCCTGTTTTCTTTCCTTTTGGCTTTTTGTCTTTTACCCTTACCATCAAGTCCGGTAACATAAAGTGACTGTGACAGCAAGCAAAACATTTAAGCTGAAAAAATACTTATGTTTTCTACTTTCTTACTAGAAAAGCACACAGAAAAAAAGAAATTATTTTTCCTTGCGAGGGATGAAAAATAATTAAATCTTCAAATTAATCTTGCACCACCTATTTTTTATGTACATTCAGGCTAGCACCTGATATATGGAGAGTACTGAAAACAAACAGATTCCTTCTGTGGCAGGAAAATAAATATGACTTTTTTTCCCTCAAGAGACTGAAATCAATATCTAGAGCAGGCTACTGACAGTGTAATAACCACCCACACTGTCAGTGCACAGCATCCTCAGGGAAGTGCTCTCAGCAAAGCCCCGCAGGAGGTCTGCATCCCAATTGCTGCCCCATCCTGAACCATCAGTGCAGCCTCTTTGCTGAGCTAAGAGCCTGGACACCTCCCACTTCACAACTGCCAAAGCCCAAACACCAACATAAACCCAAGGACAGTGTCAGGACCCCCACTCCTCTTCTGCAGCCTGCAATGTGTAAGTGGAGCAGAGAAGATGCAGGTGAGCCTCACCTGGCTATTCCAAGAGGCATAGAAATTACTTAGATATCCTTTTCTGCCACAGCTACAATGCCTTCAGGAGAGCAGAATGCTTGATGCAGACGAAACACCACAAACTCAGCACACTGAGCTGGCAAACATAATCTGCTCACAAAATCTCCTCAACTGACTGATACTGCAGCTGAAAAGCTCACTGAAGTTTTGTCAAGTTCTCAAGAAAATAAAGGCATACAAAGTGAGGCACCTCTTAGGATTTCCACTCCTAATCTCTCTGCACACCTCCCACAGTCCAGTCTACTGCTTCCCAACAGCCCATATCTCAGAGCTTTAAACACCCCTTTACTTTCTGGTTACACAGCCTTTCCAGCATTTCTGCAAAAGATCCAATGGTGCACGTTTTTTTTTCTTTGCCAAACATCAGTGTCTATTAGAATAGGATTTTAAAGATGTATCTCATATTTAGTGTCTGAATATGCTGTAACAGCCCCAAAAAAAGGCATCCGATCTCTTCAGTATGGGTTCTTATCAAACATCAAATGTATTATACATGGTTTAGGACATTTCTTCCTCTCCTCTTAGAGCAACTGAATAAAAGAATTTGGAGCCTTTGTACTAGATCTTCAGAAGCCACAGCAATCCAAAATGTTATTTTCTTTCAAAAAAAAAAGTAATTACCTATCTAAAGATTCTAGGGAAGACTTTTATTTTTTTTTTTTTTAAATGTCTCATCTCTCTCCACTTGAAGAATTAAAGGAGTTTGGATAAGCAGTAAAATTGCCATGAATCAGTAATAAAAATGCCAGGTTTGTCCAAAAAGACCTTTCTCAAGAATTCTTTCATTTCTCTATAGCCACAATGTAATTTTGAAATTTTTGACTGTTTGATAACAAAGTCATTATTTTGACATTATTTATGACTGTACCAATGAATATAGAATCCTATAAATGCCTGAGACTGAAGCTATAAAACATGAAAGCTCTTTTCCCCACTTTTGCAATATTTAGTTCTTTCCAAGATTATGCCTTAAAATTATCATTCCTGCTGAAGCAAAATGGACAAGTGAAGAATGGACAAAGTGTTGCCTACAGAGTTACAGGTTACAGCTATTCATGTTACAAAGACTGTTGAGCAGAACAGGGCTTAGCTAGAAAAGAACTTGGCAGACTTCAACTTTGAAATTAGGCAGACTTCAAATATAGAGTAAACAAGCACTGATCAGAAGACTGACAAAGGAAATGACATGGAAATGGAAATGATGGAAACTTCCCCAGCCTGCCCCTGAGCCAGCCCAAACCTCATGGTTAAAGTGAGGATTCTACCCTACCAGTCTCATATGTTTCTCATGTGGCGAAACATTGCAGGTCAAGCTCAAACTATGTTCCAAATGGCACAAGATGACAAAATATTTCAGCCCAAACAGAGAAAACAGAGAAATAACAGCAATAACTGTCCATTTCCTTGTGCTCTGACAGAAATCCTACTCCTTCAAAGAGTTAAACAACTTCTAAGGGTGATTAGTGAGGGAAACCATCATATTGAATGTCTTGATGAAGGGAGATAGAAAGAGAGGGGAAATAAGAGGACAGAAGTCAGAGTGGGCTCAGAGGAGAAATTGGCTGCATGTTCACGCAAATATGGGATTTACTTCTATGCGCTGCAAACTGTGTTGTGGAATAAATGTGCTGATTAAACTGACAAATAAGTGCTGAGTGCATGGTCATTACAACACAACTGGACTATTTCCAAGTGTACATATAAAGGGACTGCCAAAAGGTCTGTTAAAACTGTGTGCACTTACCTAGTCAGCAAATAGATCAGTGATCACCACTTGCTCTGGTTTTTAATAAAGGGATTTGAGAATATTCCCCAATCTTATAAGAAACACAGATTTTCGTTATTCTTTTGTGAACCAGAATGAGTGCATTATAGTAGTTGGAAAAAATTGAAAAAGGCATCTTAGTTTGCCTTTTTTCTTCAGCTGCTCCCTCATAATATGTAACTTCAAGTTACAGTAGGGAAAAAAGGGAATAAATTGGCACATGTGATATTTTATTACTGACTTTGGAAAAAGCAACAGCAGGTTTTTATGAAACACACAGTGCCTCACATTGTTATATTCTTCAGGGTAATCTGGCTTGGTTCTTACTGCTGGCAATGGGATATAGTAGTGTGACTGCCAAGATTTTGATTCTTTGTTCCTCTGGGCTCCCAGCATCTCAGAACCTTGAAAGCACCAGGATCTGGGGCTCCTTGGGAATTCACACTACAGCATGACCCTGGAGCTGTGAAGTGAAATGAGCTACACAGAAAGGACCCCAAAACACAGAGATGAGCTGGCAGAAAAATTTGTGCAATTAAATCAGAAGATGACCTACGGTTTGTCAGAAGGTCATGTAAACTGAGACACGTGTGTAAAACAGCAAGAAACAGACATTTTTTCCATGAAAAACCACATCATTGAAAAAATTCCTAGCGCGCTTCAAAGCCTCAGTCAGTAACTGAGCAGAAATCCAGCTTTAGGTTGGAAAAAGGAAAAGGGACTTTGTTGGTCCTTCTGCTGGACCTTACACAGCTCCAGTTCTGAGGACTGAAGGGATTGCAGATGACTCCCAAGAATCGAATGCTCCCAGAGAGACAGAGAGAAGAAAGAGGCTACCCTTTGCTCTGGGATGAGTTTGAAAACACACAAAAAAAATCTCACCTGACTTTGCAGTGAAGAAAATTGTCAATATTGCTAACAGAGGTTTGCAATTAAGTTGGTGTCAATGTGGCTGAGAGAAGGACTTCATAATTAGGAAAATACAGTATTGACCTGAATTTTCAATAAATATTATGTCTGCATTTTAATTTGGAACTGTAAAATTCATTCTTGGGCTCTACAAATGACCAGATAGTTTGGAATTTAGTATTTGCTACATTTGGCTATGCATATAGATCCAGAATGTGTCAAACCGACTTAAGATCCATAAATTTCTGTTTAACAGGACTAGCAGTCCCACATTAGCCTCTTTCCCATGTTCTTAGACAAAAATACAGTATTTCATCCTATATCAAATGTACTGTGTGTGCTTCTGGAAAACTATTCAGCTGAATTACCTTAGGAGGTAGCACTTGGGTTACATAAAATAATGTCACATATTAAATCTCTTTTTAATGCCAAGTAATCTCTTTCCATTAAGAGGAGTCTCTCATTGGGAAATACATCTTATTTTATCAGTCTGAATTTTATCTGGTTTTACTTTTTTTTACCTCTTTTTGTCCAGACCCACTTCACTTTATGGCAAACTTTCAAAACCTATATGGCAGAATTTGTGCCCACCAGAACAAGAAGCATCTAGCAAGATGAGCTATGAGGGTGCTTTCACCCATACGAATGAAACAAGGGAAGGGAAAGGCTTTATTTCCTTCTCCACTCCTGCTCTGTAAGAGCACCCATTTATTTTCCCCATGCCAAAGACAGTACATTTGGAAGAAACTGAACAGAATATTTATGCTGTTATCCTGCACACAGACTCAACACATCTCCTCTTATCATGGAACTTACCAAAAGATCACTTAAATTGATGACACTCCTTCTATGGACTTTAACAAGCTTTGAAACGGATGAATCCTGCACAGTATCAACACCTGAGACTGCAGGTAGGAACAAGTTCCAAAATATTTAGCTAGAACTTTTTACTTACTTAGTATTTAAGAAACTTTTAAACTTAGTAGTCGAGAAACTTTTAAATCAAGGGCTGAAAAAGGAAAGGTGCCAAGAGCAATGCTCTTCTGACATTACCTGCTTTTCCTTAATATTGTATATTTTAACAGTAAGTAGAACAGATGTTGAAATACAGTCTCTCTTCTAAGAACTAAATATCAGTCCCCAGCTGTTGAGGACACTAACTAGTAAAGAGGAGAAAATGAAGGTACATTTTTTCCAATTTAGTTGTGAAGATGCATAAAATAATACATTAATAATTTCTATTTAGAGGAGAGTAACATAACAACATTGGTATTTGCAGTCAGAGTGAGCCTGTATTGCATAACCAGGGTTTGGAACTGAGGCAGGGTGGTACCATTTACCTGAATTTGAATCTAAGTATTATTTCAATCCTACCTTCATCATCATTAACACAGCACAAAACCAATACCATTATCACAAATGATAACAAGGAGATGTGATTAGTCTCAACTTGGATAGGCAATTAAAATTTAAAAAACAAAAGGAACAGAAATATTGTTTAGCTGTATATGATCAGAGAGGTTCTATTAACCTGACTTTGCAGTGAAGAACATTGTCAATATTGCTAACAGAGGTTTGCAATTAAGTTGGTGTCAATATGGCTGAGAGAAGGACTTCATAATTAGGAGAACACAGTTAGTATTGACCTGAATTTTCAATAAATATTATGTCTGCATTTTAATTTGGAACTGTAAAATTCATCCTTGGGCTCTACAAATGACCATATAATTAACTTGAAGTTACTTTAAATGTACAGAATTATTTACATAATACATTATTTTTATAAAAACATGTGCCTTTACAAATGGTGAGATAATTGCAGGGTTCCCAGGAGCATCCAACACTTTAACTTTTACATTTCCTTGCAAAAGTATTCCCAAGGTTTTAAATACTTTACTCCCATAAAAAAGAATTACTGTTTCAGAAGACTCTGCATTCTTACTCCAAATATTGCTTTCTTTATTAGAATTACTAGTTTTAGTTACTCTTTAGTTTAATCTCTATCAATGACCTCACAAATAACTATCATACTCATTTATTTTAAATACAGTAATTTCGCAATTACAAGCTGCACTGATTATAAGCCGCATCTCTGGGTGTCAGCAACATTTCGTCCATACACAAGCCGCACCTGATTATAAGCCGCTCTGTCGTTCGCAGCAAGGACCCGTGTGCAACAAAGTTGCCAATTAGTAACAGAATCGCGGGATCGCGGGGTTGACTGGCCCGGCTCAGGGCCGGGCGGGCTCGGTTCGGCTTGGGGCTGCCAACAGGGCCAGGTGGCCTAGCTCGGCGCTGCCACTCAGCAGGGCCGCTCGGGGCCAGCCATTGCTGCTGCTGAGTTTGCTCACCCTGGCCTGGTGCTGCCCTGCAGTGGCAGGCGGGGATGGAGCCTGCCAGCACCTGCGGTGGTGGCGGCGGGGAAGGAGCCTCCCCGCTCCTGCAGTGGCAGGTGGAGGCGGGAGCCCACCTGCTCCTGCGGTGCCGATGGGAGGCAGGCACAGAGCTCCCTGCCTCCCCCCTGGGCCGTGGAGCCAGCAGGACAGAGCCCCCGCCTCCCCACTGAGCCATGGGGATGGCAGCATGGAGCCCCCCGTCTCCCCCCTGGGCTGTGGGACCGGCAGGAGGAAGCCTCCTGCCTCCCCCCCCCCGCCCAGCGCTGCTGGCATGGAGCCCGCCTCCACCCACCACACAACAGAGTAACCAACTTGTAACAATCACCCAATCCCGGGTTTTACTGGCAGGTGCTCAGCTCGGCACCTCGGCTGCACTTCTGGGGTGGGAAATTTCCAAACTTTTTCCATATATTAGCCGCTCCTGAGTGTAAGCCACATTTCAGGGGTGGGAGCAAAATTTTAGTCAAAATGGTGCGGCTTATAATCGTGAAATTACTGTACTCTGAATGCTTCTAGCAAATGTGATCAAAAGGATACTTATATGGACATAAATTAGGTTGTTTAATCACGATTAGGTGCTTAAATGCAAAAAAACAAAAATGAAAAGAATATTTAAATGTCACTTTTGAACCAGAGTGCATACTTTTTGCACTTAGTTTCCTATGCATATCCAAGTCCAATATTTCAAAACTCCACTCAAAGATAAGACAAAAAATATATTTTTTCTTAGGGGGCAAAAGGAGTGCTTTTATGTGCTCTTTCCATGTTTCCTCACAATAGAAAAGGGTAACATGAGTCCTGCAGCATTTTTTGTCTCCATCTGCTTTAAAATAGGCTCACCTCCTTCTTCTTCTTTTCCTTTTTCGTTTTCTTCTGCACCAAGAATCAAAGGTACCTCAACTTCTGCTGTGTCTTCTTGGTTCAACAGTGGATCTGAATAAATTTAATAAAAAGATGAAGAGTAAGACTTTTCAAAATGGACATGAAAAGATTAACACCCACTATAGACCCTGCCATTAAAAACACTGCCAGAGGAAAAGGATCTTTTCCTCCATGAGTGCACATAAAAAAGCTGTCCAAGGAAATCCAAGGGGCTCTAGTCCAAAGCAAAGCCTCGAAGATACTCAGCTTTCTGGGATTAAGCACGAAATCCCATGTGCCTACTCCAAACATGGGTCTTAACTGGGGCTCACTGCAATCCCCGAGACACACACAGTCCATGCTCCACCCCTTGACATTTTGAAGGCCAGGTTTGATGCAGCTTTGGGCAACCTGGCCTAGTAGAAGGTGTACCTGCCCATGGCAGGGGTGTTGGAACTAGATGATCTTTAAGGTTCCTTCAAACCCAGACATTCTATGATTCCATGATTCTGTGTTAGTGTTTTTTCTTGTTAATCTTGCTTTTTGATTTCAAGACATAAGGAGTACCTTCTACTTCCATGCAGGAGCCTTGGGAATCTGCCCCAGTTTTTATCTCCTCATTAGCAGAAACATCCTGTTGTCCTGTTAATACAACGAACAGAAAATGGTATCAGGACGATGCTGTGAGCAGACAAAGCTAAATTCATTACAACAGAACATGAACCTCCCACAGAGCACAGTAATTCTAAGCCAAGCACAGTTTTTTTTCTATTAAGTGAACAATGTCACACACAGTTTATGTATGAAAATATCACTTAACAATATTAAGCACTAAGTTAGTTAAATAACTGATCAAAACCTGCAGCATTTACAGTTTTTATTCTTTTGCAGCTCAGCCTTGACTCTGTTTCTCATGAGGGCTTTTGTAAAGCACTCATACTTGACAGTCAGCAGATGGAACAGAAACACCCCACAGGCTTTCATAAGCACAACAGCAACATAGGAGGACATAACAATGCTACGCACCCAGGATCAGTATGGTTAAACCTATTTAGAGATGTGACTTTCCCAGTAGCACCAGTGATTACTGCCCCACCACTGGCTGACACATAACCTCTACTACCCAACAGCATTTACTTTAGGTGGCAGAAGTCAGGCTAAAACCCACTGGGTGCTGACACTGGAAGCACTAAAGTTTCACACTGATTCATTATCTCTGTCTTTAAAAACTTTGATACAAAACTTTACCTGTGGCTTGATCTTGTTCGCACACCACAGGATGCACTGAATCACCCTTCTGTGTGCCTTTGGAGTCTTTCAGGGAATCTGAGGAAAACAAACAAATAAACAAATAAATCCTGAAGCAGTTTCCATCCTGGAAAAGTAGTTACTTGAGTTAGAGGAGCTCTTAGGTGCCAGCTTCATATTTGGCATTTTGATACACTGGCTGATTTTCTATCTGTTTAACTACAGTCTTATAAACTACAGAAATATATTTGTGCGTTTCAATTATTCAAATTGATTTCAGAATCCCTACCTCTACTGAGCAGTTTTTTGCTGTCAGTACAAACCTCAAACCAGAAGCTGGCAAGGAAGGGTGCATAAGAATAATCAGCAGCATTACCAAGAATTTTATTCCTAATGAGCAGAGAGGAACAAATCTATGAGAAATAGCACAAACCACCTACTTGATAAATAAAGTGATTTATTATTTATTTAGAATAGCAGTTTTCCATGGTCGGATTTCCAGAAACTTTAAATCTTTCCAGTAACATTAAATCCCATAAATCCCTGTGCAAATCCTAGCCTCATGTCACTTGATGACAAAACTCCCAAGGTCATTATTGTGGCCAAGAGTGCTTTACTTTTTTGCGGCAGACTATCAAAATGAACTGCCCAAAGCAATACTTGAATCCACTGGCCCAGTGAGGCTTAAATTACATTTTGGCAGAAAGTCCAATTGCTGTGCTATCTGAGGTCTTCATAAACACAGGGCATTATTTTGTTGTGTCAAACAGCATTTTCTGAAAACAGTTTTTGCATGGCAATGGAAAAATACATAATGGATAATTCCACTGCATTCAGGTAACACAGCAACACAGACACTCGATTTAGTTTTGCTCATTCTCATCACACACAGATTTCATTGGATAAAGAGCTCTCTTTGAGCCTCATTAAAAGCCAGTGCTGATGTAACTTGACATTGTGCAAACCACAGGATAAGTCCACTCCAGGTCATAACAGTAGCAAGACATAATTATTGTCTGTGTTCCCGTGTGAGATGCTTTCTAAAATTCTTTTCAGTGGAAAATGTAAGTGATGGTGCCAAAAGATCTACAGCACGTGATACTAAATTACATTATGGCAGTGTTTTTACAGCTTAAATTCTGGAAGGTCCCTCTCTACAACATAGCTGAGCAAACCTTACAATATACCCAAGGATGCCCCTGTAAAACCCTGTTCCTGAAAGTGTCAAAACATAATCTCTGATGGATAAGTAGAAAGATGGGTTGTTAATATCTGATCCAAATTTAATAATCTGTAGTAAGGGTATGTGCTGAAATTGTGTGGCTTTAATGAACTGCAAGTAATTCCCCAAGGCAAATATTTAATTACCTGCACAGTTTCTTACTTCTTTCTTGGTATGAGAGTCAGTTTAAAAAACCCAAGTTTGAAAGTAGAATACCTCACTGATGTACAATTTGCTAAACTTTATACTTGCTGCACTTTTTTTTGCCCTACTGTTAATTTAAATTTCTACTCTTCTCAGGTAGACCACTGCACCAGTCTTTCATACCAAATTGTACAATGAGGTTCAAAGGATTACCCTTATCAGCCTGAATTGGAGCAAAACTAAATTAGAATTTTATCAAATTCCAAGTTTAATAAAAAAATCCAGAAGGATCTCTTGGTATAAATGGAAATAGCAAAAAATTCTATAGGGAATTTTTCAAACAAACTTGAAAAACATTGAGGGAAATTCTGGCTTTGCTTATGATTTTGATAATGCTCTCAGGATTTCAGATGAGCCAAGATTTGTACTACCTCTAACTCCATACCCTAAATTAATAGAATGTATTCTGTATGACACAGCTGCATGCTTGTAAAAGCAAGTGTACTGGCAAAGGTGGAATCAGAAGTCTTCTGCCTTGAGTACCATGATGCCAGGGCCCAAACACGGCCCTTCAAGCAGTCAAAACTGATGGTAAGGATAGTATCACCTGTATTGAGAGGGGAAGATGCAAGCAGCTCTGCCCCATCACTCCCCTAGAGCTCTTTTATCCCACACTTATTGCATAGTACTTCATACTCTCAGACTGCTGCCCTTAATCCCAGCTCACTAGTTCCACCTTTTTTCCCAGAATGAGGAATGACTCCAATTTAATGCCAAAACCAATCTGCAGCATCACTGGCACAATTACATGCAGTGACCAATGACAGCTAATGGATTTTAAGAAGCCTTGTGCCTGGCTAACATATGTGCCCTATGATGCTGCCACTGGTTGTGCAGCATCACAGAGGGAGAGGTGTCATTGCTATTCCCACCTATTGGCACAGCTGGCAGTCTATCCCATCAGCTTTATTCTTAAGGAATTGTAATCTTGTGTTAAACTTTCGTTTTTATCATAAACAGCTTGTTTGAAATTGGAATACAGGATGTAACCAAAAAGTATCTATTCTATCACCATCTGTTGAGACCAAGTAAGGCAGTGATCCTTATCTTCACGGGAGATATTCTCTGTTAATAACACATTTGTTAAAACTAGGTGGGGCAGTCATCTTTATCTTTTCCACATTCCATCCTTCCTTCAGGAAGATATTGGCTGTTAGTGGCCTGTTGAGTCCCACTGCATGACTGATAAAATTACATCATCCCATTGGGAGATACTCCACATGGGGGAGGAGCCAAGTATTTCCTACCTAGATAAAAACTGAGATTTGGAACACCAGCCTTTTTTCCACTGGATTCCAGAGGAAAACTGGACCTTTCCACATCATCAATGGACCTTTGGAGGAAAACTGCACCCTTCTACAGGAGCACTGCTTCAACTGAATCACATCTGTCACTACAAGAGGATGCAGCCACCATTTAATGGGACTGCTACCAACACCCTGACTGTGTCAGGTTGTATTCTGACTCTGTCAGTATTTTGGGTTTACTCTTTCTGTATAATACTGTATTTCTATTTTAATTTTCCTAGTAAAGAACTATTGTTCCTATTCCCATATATTTGCCTTAAAGCCCCTTAATTTCAAAATTATAACAATTTAGAGAGGGCTTACATTCTCCATTTCAAAGAGAGGCTCCTGCCTTTCTTAGCAGACACCTGTCCTTCAAACTAAGACACAGCTGTGCTGTTGCTCCTATTGTTTGAGAAAGCAATTAGACTGCATTGAATTCTAAATTATCCCAGGTAATAGACAATGATAATTTTTCACAAGTTGTTCTTTGCAAGGCATGTCTCTGAAAATAACAGAGAATGAACAGAAGTTACTGCCTAGCTGTAAAGTGTCCCAGTTGTATTTCAGTAGCAGGAACCTGTCTTGATTGGTTTTACCATGCAGATTCTGAGTTCCAAAATCCTTAAGGCCATATCAAAGGTTCCTTCTTTTCAAATCCAAATATTGCATTAAAAATTCAAGCCAAAAGGTCCAAGGACAGATTTACTTTTAGGATTAACAAGAATAAAATAAAGAAATAAACCCAGATTTATGAAGCAAAACTGTGCCAAGCAAAAGTGAAAGTGTAAAACCTAAGGCAGTGATCAGTAAACACTACTTTCTGTGTTCAAGTTTTCAGGCTCAGCTGATCCTCTGTGCTCACTTAGCCCTTTGGAGCCTTGTGCAACTGTGCATAAACCCAATATTATAGTCCTATATGATTCCAGGGTCTACAAGAGCTCTGGCTGTCCCTAAGGCCTTTGTTTTCCTCTTCTTCCCCTGATTTTTAAAAATGGCATAAAACAATGTTGGTTTTCTCCTAACACACTTTATCTGTAAAGTCATATCAGAGAATCCAAGCTGGGATATTCTTTCACAGCACAGTATTGCTTAACTTTCTGATAACATACACACTGGGCACTATTTAGTTTAGGCAAGTACAAATTTGGACTGTAAAAGTTAACACTCCTTCAGTCAGAACTGAAAAAAACACACTGGAGCACAGTTCCTAAATGCACACATGAAAGAACCAAACAGGACATTTAATTGAATAAATAAGCCAAAGATAGACCACATTTATTTACTGCACATCAGGAGCTTAAGTGCTCACTGAAGTCTGAGCATCCCTTAGTTCTCTCAAAATTCCTCCTTGCTGGCTGGAGTGTCAGTGTCCATGTCAGGAGTGCTTGTCTCTGGTACCCTCCATTTTATTGAAACAAGTGTCTTGTGGGACTGCATGCTTGAATCCACCTGGGAATTAGCCCCAGACTTTAAGAACCTGCTTACAAAATATTTAGGCTTTAAATAAACTGATCAGAATACTCCATGAATATATTCACTGCTCCTATCAACTCTATGTTGAATTCATCTCCAAGAAAAGCTCATAGCTTGCAGTAAACTATCAATCCTATCCTTCCTGCCAATAGTCAGGCACTATTTTGTCTAAATCCTGCATAAATCCCCATGCTTTTCCATACCATTCATTTTTTCTTTTGACTGTATAAGGCAATGCTGCTCAAACATGATTTTGCAAAGGCTAAGGAAGAGGGGAGATGGTAAGAACTGAATGTTAAGTGGTTTTAATGATCTTTTAAAATTCACTTCCCCAGCTACTTTCTGTATGGCTTATTTACTGAGTAGTTTCTAATGTGCAAAACACCTGGGTCCTGTATATGGCATAGATAAATCATCATGTTTTAGGGAGCTGTAAGAAGATCAAAGAGGGAAAATGCGGATCATTAGGAAGGAAACAGGTTCACTATTTTATTTTATTTTTTTAAGCATGATACTGTGATAAATGACTGGAATATTTCCAGAGTGAAAGAAATTAAGCAGACATCTAAAATTACAGGTAATGGTGTGCATGGAGACTGCCACATGATTAGGGTATTCTTTTGTCTCATAAACTGAGCAAAATATGTTAAAATGAAGTACCATAAAATGATGATTTATGAGAAGTTAGGAAGAGATTCTTGAACTTTGACTTTAAAATGTTATTTTTATATCCACTAAGATTTAATTTTAATCAAACTATGTAACAGATTAGATTTATTGGTGGCCAAGTTTAAAATGTTTGGTAAACCAGACCTTTTTAGGTGCAATAACTTGTAGAGATATTTAATCAAGTTTTCAAATAATAGACCAAACAGTTCATCTCTGCAGGTGGGATCCACCAAATACTTCCTCCACCTGTTTGTGCTTCAAGCTGACAGAAGGGAATCTCACCTTCTGTCCACCTGAGAAATTCCAGGTGCAGCTGGTATAAAAACCGTGGGCATCTTTCTCCTGACATAAGGTGCAGGACCTCTTGTACAGGGCTCTGGGAAATTAAAAAGGTGAGAAAAACCTGATTGCCTTGGTTAGAGCCTGCCCAAAGGTAAGGACTGGAGGGAGGAGATGAAAGAGCAGGATCTCACTGGGCTGATGGGAGCACAGCTGAATGGCTCCAGGTCAGCTAATATTCAAAAATAAGGAGGATTTAAATAAACCAGGTAAGTGGATTAGTGTTCACTGTTGCAGATGCCAGTACTAGTGAAGGGTAGAGCAGAAACACCTCTTGACTAGTTCAGGGGCTGGACCCATCTGGATGCACAGTTCAGGTCAGATTAAATGTGAAGAAGTGAATAATCCACATTATGAACAGTTTGAAGTGAACCTTATGGAAGTTGTTAAGAGAGTAAGTGGCTGGTTGGATGGTGGTGCTGACATCCCTGGTTAAAAACCCCAAACCCCACCAACTAGCTTGTGTTAGCCAGTTTGCTTTCACAGGAATCCTTCTAACCAAGGACAGAAAAACGTTATCACTTGAGTAGGCATGTAAAGCCACAGGTATGGCTGAGGGGGTTGAAAACTCTTCCATTTAAAAGGCTCTTTTTCAGTTACCTATAATTGAAATTTTCCAGGCTGAAATTTTAGGTCTAACCATAGCCCAAGGGTGAAGTAAAAACATTTCATTGGTAGCTGCTGAGTGCTTGGCACTTCTTAAAATCAGGTCAGTCATTTAGATGTCTTAATATATACCTAAGAGCTGATTTTAAACACCTCTTTCTGAACATATTGGCCTTTCAGTCAATCTTTTTCACATGCTTACCAATGACTAATTTATGTCAATTTGCACAGCTCTCCTGCATTTGAGATGCTCTTTCACTTTATTCCTTCTCAATTGTTTGTCTTTAGGGCATCAAGATTTTTGCATACTGAGAGCTACAGCTGGCCAAAGAGGAATTTATACCCATTGCATTTTACAGGCAGGATACTTATCAGCTTCTGGGCTGCCAAAAGAGAATTTTTAGGGCTTAAACCCTATCCAAGTCATATAGTAATTCTGTTTCTGAAAACATAAGCCCTCCAGCCAACTGAATCTCACTCCAATTCAGAGAATGCAGAAAAAGAGTGACTTGCTTTCAATGGCACTCCCACAGAAGCCCAGACTTTGGTGAACACCTGGAAATAATTAATCACACTACTTTATTTTAAATATCAATTACTATATGATTTAATTTAGTTGACCTTCAAATGAGAATTCAATTCTTATTAAGTGCTAATGAATTATAATCAACGTATTTTGCACAGAAACTTTGCATAGTAGGGAGTTATGATTCACCTGTACTAAAGCTAGCTCCTTTTTACATTTTCCTGCCAAAAGGTCTAATCATTAAATTGGGTTAAATAGTAATTGGTAGAAGAGGCAACTGAGATGAAGATGCAGAACACTCTCTGTCTCACACACACACACACACACATATATGCACGTACACATACTCTCTTTAATAAAAATAAGCACAGGTTCAATCCAATCTCTACATAACACATGGTCAATTTAAAATAAGTTTGTAGCCCCAGCACAGTCTTGTACAGACAGACATACCAGACTGAGTGCAGCCTGCCTGATATACCCTTTATCTGCTGCATAAACATTAATTACTTCAATCACTTTGTTCTGCCCTTACACCTCACAGAAAGAAACATTTCTCACTTGAAATTAGCTGTATAGAAAGCATCTACTTCTATATGCACAGTAATGAAGCACTTGCAAAGCTGCCTGGAGATGCCAGCTCTGCCTCAAGAGATCATAGTTAAGCATGCAAGTTCTTAAGGGTAAAATTGCAACAGTTCTTTGCAGACCGTGGAAAGAGAAACTTGGCACAGACTGGAATAAGAGGATACCTCTACATGGTTGCATTGAAAATCCTGATATTCTTGAAATAAAATTATTTCCCACCCCCTCTCCTTTTCCTTTCTTTTCTGTAGACAGATGAACACTAAAAAAATTCAGTTGCTCAGAGTCCATGTGCAAATTGGGTTTGTGTGGACTTTTATTCCTGGACAATATTTCTCCTATGGTAACAGAAGACATATACTTATAGATTAATGTGAAATTTGCAGTCTCACAGGAGGTTTTGATCTTAATCAAAGCCCCTCAAAATGTAATTCCTGCACTGTCCCACACTCTAATCATGAAAATCCCTTTCATCCTCCCACTTTTCCTTTAGGAAAATGATAAAGAGGACTCACAACAAAAATACTAGATCTTCATAGTAGCAGAGATGAATGTGCTCTATTTTGAATATCACCACATTTTAGAGCAATAACTATGTCAATGTGTTTACTATATTCTAATCCCAGAAATATGAGGAAAAAAAATGCAGAAAAACTGCTAGTCAACTCTAATTGGACTCAAAATACTTGTTTTGGTGCCATTACAGGTGAGCTGGCATTTGAAAGACCTAAATTTTCATAGCAGGAAACAGTGGTTTAAACTATGTATTTTGCAAATGTGTAGGTAGACTTACCATAAATCTTCCACAGTAATTAAGTGGAAGGATAGGGAAAACATAATTTCTCTAAATGCTTTATGTCCTGTTCATTTAGTTGAAGATAAACTAGAGAAATGAGTATGTTCCAGAACCTGGAGGTTTTAGCCACGTTAACTCAATAGGCAAATAAATTTGAAAGCTGGAATTTATTTCAGGAGCATCAGGTGTTTTCAGAAATGGCAGGATTTTGTAAAAGTGCCATTTCTCAAGAAGCAGCACTTTAAAAATAACAGTAGTATTTATTAAAAAAACCCCTCAAAATCTGAAATTATAGTAACACTGAAGAAATACACAGTAGCTTGGGCTGGAAGGGATCTTGAAGATCATTTCATTCCAACCCCCAGAAGGGACACCTTCCACCAGACTAGGCTGCTCAGAGCCCTATCCAACCTGGCCTTGAACACCTTCAGGGATGGGGCAACCACAGCGTCTCTGCACAACCTCTGTGAGTGCCTCAGCATCCTCACAGTAAAAAACTGCAAAGCTGAAAATCTACCAATGGAAATAAGGATTAAAACCATGGTCTAGTCCATGGTGGCCTTGCTGTTCAAAATTCCTGTTTCCTTTAAAAAGACTATCAAGCAAATACAAAAACATGGTCTTATATTTTCTTTTCTTTCTTTTTTTTTTTTTAACTTGTACAGTTTTACAAACAAAATCTATGGAGGAGAGTTTGTCTCTCTCCTTTTTCCCTACCCATCTTTCTTATGAGGAGAGGTAGGACATCAGTGATAATGCACTTTGGATCTCTCAAGGCACTATCTTTTCCATCAGCCTCTCAAGAGAAGAGGGGAAAACACTATATATACTCTTAATATATTATATGAAAAGAGAGACTTCTCACACAAAGATGATTTCTTTCCTGAGAAGAGACTTCTAATGAAATGGCATAAAAACCTGGAGGGCTTACACACTGGGAAGCATATCAGAAGACAGTCATCTTCTTAGTAAGGAACAAGCACTCAGAACAATACCAGTTTCTTGGGATCATCAACTGACTCCAGACAGAAAAGGAAAATCCAAACCCAAAGCCTCAGTGTGACCCTCACATTGCAAAACACATAAAATGGGGAGTCTTTCAGATACAGAATACATAAACAGGCCAAGTGTCATCAAAACAAGAGAAATTAATGAACAGGCTATCACCAACCACACTGGGATTGAATCCATCACTATTTCTGCCTTCCACTACCCTTGCCATGACTTCAATTTGTGATGTATCAAAAGCAAAAGCCAGTGCTCCAGCAAAGGTTTGCGGTTCTTTTTTTTCTTTGCAGTATCAATCAATCTGCTAAAAGAGCTCTTAAATCAGTCTGCACAAGGCTTTGAACTCATAATCAGGTAAGTATGTGGGCTGTCCAGGATGTGGCTTTGGAACAAAAGGGCAGGATCTCACACCCTGTCACACTTATCTAGAAAAATGAGAAGAGAGTCAAGTAGCAATGCTGAATTAAACATTAAATCTTTTAAAATAAATATCTTAATGGATGTTAATAATTATGTTATCTCAGTAAAATGCATGAAAATTTTTTATTGGTCTTTTTTGAAGGCCATACTGACGGACTGTATTTATTATAGACAGCATAACTCCTGTTTTGGATTACCAGTAGCAAATACTTTGTATAACAGCCGTACTTTTTCCTGATGTACCCCCACAAAAATGCTAAAAAATGTAGACCAGGGGAAGCAACTAATAGCATGATTATCACAGGAATATCAGAAACAATACAGCTGTGCACTGGTTCATATCTGCTGGTAAACCAACAACTCCACAGGAAAAAATCTCAGCTTGAAACATTTAAATTAGATAATCTCTCTTGTTTCCTAAACTCCCTGTCATTTGGCCCTGTGACACTTTTAAATATTTATTACAAACTAAATGATTTGAGTGCCCAGCACAGTCTGCACAAGACAAACATTACTTTCTGCCTCTCTATCATGACTTCATCTCCTCCTGTCTCCTCCTGATGTGTTTATAGCTATTGTGTTTTTCTTTCCCTGCATCAGAAGAGCACTGAACAGGCAGCTGATATTGCTGAGATGGATGTGCATGCTTAACTAGATGCCCATGAATCACCGCAGTGAGCCCAAGCTCTGGGCTCATTTTGGTTATGTCACGTATGATATTTTAGTATTAACTCTGTAACAAGAGGACTTAAGAATTTGCAACATCTCTCTTAGCAGCACAACAGTTGGTGCCAACTATTTCATTACAAAGACTTTTGTAAATGAAAATCCAAGCCTTTACCTATTTCTGTATTGTTTAACTGTGATTTTGGCTATTTCCAGACAAAGGAAAAAACAGTTTCATTAAATGTCCTCTTAGGACAGGATATTTCAAAACACAATTTCCAATCTGTACCTTTGTTCTCACTCAGCTCAATGTCTTCTGATGATAGGCTGGCTACAGCTGAAGGTTTTGTTTCACCTATAAGAACAAAGGAAATGAAAGAGAAGTTTTTCATTAAATAGAAAACTGATGAACTACTTTACTGAAAAAAAAGTGTTATACCTTACTGAAAATAGATACTGGACCTAAGTTTCATTTCCTGGGCTTCTATCCATTCACTGGCTATTACTGGTCTGATCATCTTCCCTAAGCAAGATGTAAACTAACATTCCAATACATCCAGATCAAATCTGTATTTCAGTTTCTCATAATACGGAGAGAGGTACACCTATTGCTTTCATGAATAGGCTGGTGTTCTACTTGCTCTGAGATTTCTTTTTTCATTTAATCCATATATTTTGAGAAAAAACAATTAAGTCATTCTTAACTTGAATCATGACCATGAATCCCACTGGAATCCAAATTACTAGATGCAAATGCTGTCCTGAAAACAGAAGCTTTTATGAATCATGCCTGAAATTAAAAAAAACCCTAAAAATCTACAGCTTTGAGTTTTTTAATAGTAGAGCACACAGGTAAAACTACTGCAGTTAATAGACACAACTAGTACCTGAAGTAGTTACTAAAACGGAAAACTTAATATGTTTTCACTTTCATTGTTGATTTTTCTTGCTAATTTTTATAGTTCTAAATTTTTTTAAGCTTTTGTTTTAATGTCTAGACTTTAATTTCTTTCAAAAGATTTGTTGTTGATGATTCTGAAAATTTTTTTTCCTTACATAGCCATCAAGTACTTTCCACTAGATCAAAACGAGCTCAGAACCAGTTGCCATGTTGGTTTTCCACGTGTTAACTGTGAAGTTCATTGATGACAGACTGGAAGCCAGACTTTAAAAACACCCCACACAGTTGAAAATTTCCAGTCTTCTCAGACTATTATTTTTTCCACTGTTATAGTTTTCTTTACAATATATAGTTTTCTCTATAATATAACAATACTTTTCACTATACAAATATACAAATAGAATATACAAACAGAATATACAAATCTTTATGTAATGGACCAGGTAAGAATAGAGCATCAATTTTTTGTCCTATATTTTCTTTCACAATATCAAAGTATATGATTTGTCACATTCAGAGGAAGTCTATGCCTTTTGGTTTAGATAATACAAATAAGAACATTTGATGGGATTGCTCCTAACAGTGGTCACTTGTAGTATTTAGAAATCTTGTAAGCATACAACTGTGTACCTTGGAAAATCAGGCCATTTTCTACTGCCAAGAAAGGGTGCAAAAGCAGCAACCTCAAAGTTCCTGGTGATGCTTTGTCTCTGCAATGCATAGAGCAGAAAGCAGCAGAGACTCACTAAGTAGATGTAACTAACTTGGGGCAATTGTGGCCCTCTCTGTTCCTGTCACTATGCAAACTAGGAATGAAAATTGTTAAGCCAAATATTTTTTTTCCTGCAAACACCATCTGCCTGTGGCCAAGGAGGTGACTACTGGGCTATGAGTGGGCATGATATTATCTTTAGGCATGTACCTAAACCACATCCCTGAAGTATGACATTTTCTGGATCTGGGACCTCAAATGTCTGGATCTTTTCTTTGACACTCTTCAGGAGAATAATGAAACATGAGTACCAATACAAGATAGCAAAATAATGTATATCATGGCTCTGATAAACCAGCTCTGACAGCTCATACTACAACAAGTCATAACAAGCAGTTTTGAGAAAAGCACAGTGCATTTAGAACACCTACAGCAGCAAAGTAGTAGTTTAAACAGGTAAATATTACTTAATTCTCTTGGGAAAAAGAAAATGAGTATTTTATTCAATCAAACTGAAATACTTACCCCATCAGAGTGACTATCACTGACAAGCACAGCAGGCTGTTTTGGGCATCTGCAGATGCTATAATCAGGTTTAACAGGAACCTCTGCAAGTGGAGCCAGGAGCTCCAGGCAGTATTAACTCATAGGTGAGCTAGCAGTCAAGCAGTACTTGGTAAAGTTAAAAGCTCAAAATTGCTTGGAAAAAGATATCCCCCAGTCTAGTCAGAGATTCAAAACAGAATCTCAATTCACACAGAATAACTGATTCTTCCCCCTGGTGCCCTTAACCTGTTTAAAATACAACTAGCATGAAAGTGGAAAAAACCAGGGAAGGATATCTGGTTGCCCTCCAGCACAGACAAAACACCACCATACACTTATCTTGGGGAGGATAAAGTTTCTGAGGTCCATGGGATCTATCTTATTCTGTAATACTGTTTTTTCTGGCTTTCCCTCCCACTGCTTGCCCCGCATTGGGACATACAAAAGAGGCAACAAAAAGGACATGAATCACAGAAGGACTTCAAGCATGTACAGGCCACATCAGGTGTTAACACTCAGTTGCAGAACAATAACCAGTGGAAGGCAGGGAGAAAAGCTGCCCTTCTACCTACACAGTGACCAGTGCACAAGGTGAAAAGAAGACCCTCATTCAATGGACTTCTCTTTTCCACAATACAAGAAGCAAACCAGGAATCCAGACCTTCTAAATTTATCCGCTCTGTTTGCTGACTGGCCGCCTTCAGCTCAAGAAATTCCAAAGAAAACCCTTTTACTCTTTATGGTTTAAATATGTTTAGGGAACATTCTGCATTACAATAGGGAAAAAAATCTTAACCAAATGAGAAAAGCAATGTGCTACATGTAATACTGCAGTTAAAGAAATACTTAAGAAGTAAGAGAATAGACAGACATTTTGATTGCCACTTCAGGTCTTTTGGTAGCTAATTCATTCTAGCTGTCTCTTGCAAGGAACAGTCATGCAGCATAAAAAGTGCAACCATAAAGAGAAAAAAAAATCTCTTATGAGCATGGAGTGGCACTGTATTCCAACATATTGAACTCACTATAATTTATAAGCATGTCACCTGCAAAAGCCACCAATTGTGAACTCTGACATTCACTCACAGCATATGCAATATTTTTCTCTACCGATTTAAACCTTCATAACCACTGTGACTTGTGTAGACAATTTTTTAAAACTTGAAAATACCCTTTAAAAATATTCAGGAGTTGAGTTTTCATCAGAAGGAGCCTGCTGCTTGCTTCCTACTTCCCCAAACTTCATTCCCTCATTCCTATTCTATGCAGAGGGGAAAAAATATTTATTTCTTGTGAGAGGATTACATGATTAGGCACCTTAAAGGGAGAACATAGAGCTGGTAAGCTGGAGAGGGGTCTGCATTCCTGTACTGCAGTACATTCATTCATAATGAATGAAGATTTGGTCTCTAATGGGAGAACTGCTCAAGACCTGAGCTAATCTGGTGAAAATGTACAAACAATCCCCTTCAAAAGCACTAACCAAGGTTATTGTTCACCAAAGTGGATAAAACCTAAGACAGTCCTTTAAGGAGTTGGGCACAAACCTGCTTCTTGGCTCTGGGTCTTACTTTCTTCGGAGTTTCTCTTATCCACTGTGCCACCACCACCTATTGAGAAAAACACATAAAAATTATTTATGATACATCTTTTTTATTGGTAATTGGAGCAGTGCAATATTAATTGTAACCAATTTAGCACAAACTGCTTATTTACAGCAAAGTGCTGTGATAAAAAAGGAGAGATGTAAAGGTAAGCTGAAAAAAACTGCCAACAGGACCAGTGCCATTTAAACCAGTCATGTTTTTATATCTCAAGATGAGGATTATAGATTTTTATCTCAATAGACTCACTGGAAATAACAATACTAAATAAAGGGATGTTTCCCTAAACACAGTCTGCAATAAATGAAATTGTTGCTTGAACTTCTGTGTATTTTATAAAAAAGTTTTTCCCTAGTATTATTTTCCTCCTGTAATATTTCAACAGGATCCTTGAAGTGATGGTGTTTCTGACCTGCAGAACTTACTTCAATGGCTACGGAAGGTAAGAATCAATTGATTTGAATTTTAAAGCAAAAGCCACAATGCCACTTACTGTAAAATACAAAAATGCATCACAAATGGCTGTAATGAAGAGAGTACATCAAACCAAAGTAAGATTGCTAGGACTGAATTAATTTTTACCCTTTTTGCATTCACATTCATTCCCAATTTTCTCCACTACTTCACATTCATTAACCATTTTCTACCCTCCAGCTCCCTTTTGGAAGGCAGGCCCCCAACAGCAAATAACCACTGAGGAATGGGTAACACCCTGAAAAATATCTATGGGTCTCTTAAACTTTGTTTTTCTTGATTAGAAATAGATCAGGAATTCTTTATTTTCAGAGATGGAAAAGCTTCTTTTAGCTTCAGAGGCTGTAGAGCTGCATGCAGGATTGGACGCCATGGCCACGCTCCCTGCTTTGCAGCATCACAAGAACAGCTGAGTACCAGCCTTAACGAGGTATTTGAAAAGTTGACTGCTGAGCATATACATTGTGAGAAGGGAAATTCATACCCAGGCCTGGAAATGTCTTGATAATAATACATGATATTTTTATTTATTTATTTATTTATTTATTTATTTATAATAGTATATTTTTGCTGTGATCTTTGCTGGCTGCTGTGTTTTCTGATTACAGCTTCTCTAAAGCAACACAGCTAAAGTTCCTTGTGTTGGTCACCTTGCTTTTGCCTAACACATGGAACCTGGATAGGAATAGCAGTGGTCCAAACGTGATTAGGTGGATGGAAGGAAATCAGAGCACATATTTTCCACAGGCAGATGTACATCTGGTGGCACACTGCACCCAGCTGATATTTAAAGGCTGAGGTATGATGCTTTCCCTCTTTCCAGCAGGCAATTCTTCCTGGCATCCAGCAGATGGGACTAGTGGAGAATTATTTCGAAGGCTGGCCCTGCACAGAGCTGCTCTCAGGAGGAGAGCAGATGGAGCAGGAACTTGACAGCCCTCACCTGAGAGAAAAGAGGTGGGCAGGGTGCAGCTGATGGCCATCAGTGGGGGACTTGGGCTTGCTGCCCTCCTGGTAACCCTTTGTATGAATTCTAACCTTAATGGATGACTTGCCATAGTGATTTCTTAGCAAATTAATAAACCCTAACCTGTAAAGAATTGCAGTATGTGGATGACCAAAATGGAGTGACCAAACCTGTGGGGTTTTTCTATCCCCGACTTGAAATCAAAAGGCATTGTTTTCAAAGTCACCATTCTGCCTGTCCACACACAATAGGAGGATCAGATGCAAAACAGAAAGTTAGATAAAGTTCTCTCTCCCCCACCTCTTTTCTCTTAAAACACAGGTTTAGCACCATCAAGCTACACAGCAAGCAATTAATAAATAAAGATAATCCTGTAACAAAGCAGTGCAGTGGCACTGAAAAAATCTTTACCAATAGGTCAGACCAACAGAGATCATTGCATCACTGTAAAATGAGCAGTGCCAAAGCTTCGAGGTTCAATTATGGTCAAGTGTAACATGTTTAACTCTATGCAGGAAGAACTTTACAACCAGAAAAAGCAGATTAGGCATTAATGTAACTACTGATATATAAATGAAATTAAATCCAGCCATTACCTTACTGTGTTCACAATTTAAAATTCCATTTCTAGATGATACTTGTTTCTGCATCCATTATTATGACTATAATCACAACTCACTTGACTAAAACCAGGTATTTGTAGGATTTGCTCATATTTATTGCCAAAGAACTATATCTCTTGCTTAAATCACTCAGAGAAAACTTAAACTACAAGAGAAAGTTTAAATAATCATTTGATTCAGCACATTATCAGGTAAACCACGTTTTCTCAATCCTAAATGCATTATCTCACTGGACATTCACTGTTTAGAACTGGTGTGATAGAACATAAATTACAGGATTCTCAACATGTTTTCACTTCATTTCGTTCCTTTAGAAAGAAAAATGTTTCTGCTTAAAACACTTTAAGCAGAAACTTCACCTCTTGCACTCTGACCCAATCCAATAGATTGACTGGATCATGACATGAAAATCCATCTTGGTCAGTGTACTGACAGTAAGTGTTGTGCCTGGCAAGTGACTTTGTCAGAAATAGAGAAAAGGAAATGCTAAAAATTAAGACTGGACCAGTGATGCTCAAGCAAAGGACTTGCAGAAGAAATGGTTAAGCTCTGCTTGGCCTGGAGTATCTATTTATCTTGTGAGAAAGGGAGGAAGCAGAGCATGAATACACTGACAAGAAAGCAAACTATAGAGTGGAGAAGTGACTAATCCCAAAGTCTTTGACAAACAGGTTTTTCCACTCTTAAAAAATCTTTCTAATGAGTCTCTCACTGAGTGTCTTTGATGAAGAATCTTTCCGCAGTTATTGCTCTCCACTGGAACTGGGTGCAGAGCAAATAGAAAGGTTCTAAGGAGCGTGTCCTCAAGGCAAAGAGCTGGAAATACACTTTACAAGAGTAGTGAGACAATTTTTCCTTCATATTTTTATTCACCCCTGGCTGTCCTTTTCTCCAGGCAGAAAAGCCAGAGCCAGTACATTTTCCTTGAGTCTTCCCTGTGACATTATTTATAATAAAAATGTCTTTTCCACTGGATGGCTTCTACAGCATCTGCCATCCTTCTCTTCCCACTACTGCAGCAATCAGTGATTGCATTTCCTTTAGGTGAAAGCTGTCCTCACAATATTTGCTTTTCTATTACACTGGTAATTGAACAGCAATCTGTCACTCACTCAAAGGAGATACAAAAAGTGGCAAATGACATGTCGTGTCAATTTAGGCCAGAAAATGTAAATTATTTTGAGCCACATCACAAGACAAATCGGAACATCTGTTTCTTTCCCCCTGGCATAGACAGTCATTTCTAAAAAATAGAAGTTTGAGGATTACAGTAATTTCACGACTATAAGGCGCACCCTTTTGACTAAAATTTTTCCCCAAACCC
>PYHW01009533.1:2061098-2105252 GCA_013186435.1 Turdus rufiventris | reverse complement strand
CGGGGGCCCGCAGCAGCCCCCACTCCCAGGCCATGCGGGTTCGGGGGCCCATGGCTGCTGGGTGGAGGCAGGCCCGGGGGCCCGCGGCGCCACCTCTGTCGGGTCCTGGCGGGCCCGGGGGCCAATGGCTGCCAGGTGGGGACGGGGCCTCAGCCAGCAACCTCGCAGGAGGAGCTGGGGGCAGAGCCTCGCTGCAAAAAAAAAAGCGCGCCCTATAGATGGGTGCGCCTTATCTGATCTACAATGTTGCGAGTTTTGCTGACTCCCGGCAGGTGCGCCTTATAGTCAGGTGCGCCTTATGGTCGTGAAATTACTGTACAGTAGTACTGTACAAACAAAATAAGAACATTGGACACTAAAATACCTTCTTCTGTCCATATATTCTGCTTTCTCTTGCCAAGTTGACTACTGCCTGATAGGTTCTTGCTGTCTTCACTTGGTATTTTCTTTGAGGTCATCAAGAAAATCTATTCCCCTTCCCCATATTACATATTTGGTAGAAAAGAGACTAAACAAGGCTCAATCAGCAATGCTCAGCAAGCTGGCAGAGTAAGTGGCACTTCTAACTCCACCAGAAAAGAGGATTCTTCAGGAGTGCCTGCCCAGTTTCTGTTATGGAGAGGCATTTAGCATGCACAGTGAGATGCCAGCTGCAGTGGCAGCCCCAAATGAAGCAGATAATATGACAAATACTAAGCCAGCCATCAGACAGGAGAAGGATGGGACAAGATCCTGATGAAAGATCAGGGAACAAACCTGAAGCAGGTTTTAGTATTCTTCACATTTTCTCTGCAAGAGCCTGGAAACATGTGGCTTCTTACATCTTCCACTGTTCTTGTGACAAACATGGCAAGTCAAAAATATTAACAGCCTGCTGGCCTCTTGGTTCTTCTCATTTTGGAGCTGAGGAAGTGCTAGGTCTGCTCGCACACCTACTCCTCTTCAGCAGCACCTTTCTTCACAAGCAGCTGGCGACATACTTAGAGATGAGGCTAAAGTCAGTGCACCAAAAACTGGTGCAAAAAGACATTTTTCAGAAGAAAACAGAATTGCAGATAATATAATATACAGAATTGCATAACCAGTACAAACTAGTCCATTTCTACCCGTTCAACACAGAATCACAGAATATCCTGATCTGGAAAGGATCCGCAAGGATCATCAAGTCCAACTCATGAACACAGAGGCTATTAATAATAAAATATTTTTGCTACTGAGAAAGCTTTATTTATATCATCCATAGGATGCCAACATTCAGAATAAGGTTTCTTCAAATCTCCTTGTCCTTCCTGGGGTAGAAATAAAAGTGACAAAGGGCCAACACCTGAGGCTTTCATCTTAATTTGTGCAAGTGCCACATCCTGGGACACCAGGTTTGATCCTGTTACATCTCTGAATGGCTCTGCCATGCAAGTCCAGGAGCATCCTCTGCTTTTTCACTTCATAGCCAGTGACTTTGGCATCTCTCCACTGGTCTGACCTGTTCTTCTTTCTTGTATAACAAATACAAGTACAACCAAGATCTGTCAGACAAGAGATGTCAGTTTTGAACTCTTTTTTACAGCACAGAAATCCTGCCGTGGTAATTGTACTAATGACATGAAGGTCCTTATTGTATAGCAGAGAAACTAATTAATGAGAAAGTGAAAAATATAGGCTTTGATCTGCATTCTGCACACAAGTAGATATGCTGGCTTCACTGAAACCCCTAAAATCTGGGAAGAAAGCACATGTACATCCATATAGGCACTAGAGATAATACAGCCTGCAACCATTTTCAAACTATTCCGGTGGCACAATAATATCAGAGATAGAAGCAACCAAGAAGCACATACACACAAAGGCCATTATTGCAGAACTACAAACACATTAAAGTGAATCATTAATGTGGTGGCCTGAGGTTGCTGAACATTTTCAGTTTTCATTTTAATTTCTTTTAATTAAATTATGATTTAGGTCAGCTTTAATCATTATTTGTATATAACCTCTTTGGGGTAAATTTTAAGAAGGGTTAGTAACAAGTTGTCTGCAGTAATTGTTTAATGGAGTTATGAGACTCTTCTCTCTGTGCTGCTTCAACAAATTACCACACTGCAGATGCAGTCCTGAACATACTACTATGAATGCATCCAGCCCAGTGAAGCTGTCAGTCCAATAAATTACCGGGTTTCATTTCCATGCCACATTTTGTCCAGGAGTGTGGGGAAAAATAGAGAAAACTGTAGCTTGAAAGGCTTATCTCAGAGGTTAAAAATGAAACTATTGTATTTCACTTATTTAATATCCTGAGAAATACAAGAGTCTTGGCTAAAGCCTGGTGAAGTCACCATGCATGTTCCTCTTGCTTCACTCTTCTGGGGGTCAGAAGACAACTAACTCAGCTTTATTATAACCCCACTGGTTAAGGAAGAACCAGGGTACAACAGCTACAGCATCAAATTAAGTCTTGGGAAGACAGGAGCAAGCTGGTTTTCTCAACTCACAGCTGGGAACATTGTGCTCACCTGGCTTTTCACTGGATCTAACTCTCCATTGACTTGGATTGTGAAATACAGGTGCTGGGCAAGGGACATGGAACATTCACTGCCAAAGATGCTGAGCATAGCTATCTATTTTTGTGATGGTTCAAAGCAAATGAAGGGAGACATCTCCTGGAAGCTTGAGCTGACCAACACAACCAGAATATGGATATTACACCCTAGATGTCACAGGCAGTCTATGCAGAGGACAACGATAAAATGGGCATCTTGATGCAAAAAAATATACACACTCTGCTCACTTGGCTTTTCACTGGGTCTAACTCTCCATTGACTCAGACTGTGCAATACAGGTGCTGCACAGTATTACCACTGTTCCTGTAGTGTATAAAAGGGGACAGAAATTGCTCCTGTGAGTTGATGCAGAGTTCACAGCACTGTAAAGAACTGACTCCTGGCCCCTACAATTAGTCCTATCCAAGAGAAACAAAATGATGCCATGAGGGCAAGTGCAAACTAAAGCCACAAATTTTATCATATTTTACAGTGTGCCTGAAGTCTGAGTAACTACATACTACAAGGGAATGCCACATGACTTCTTTTCTAAGCCACAGTCAAAATAAAACTTGAGAACTATTTTGATTTTTCACAAATAGAAAAACAGACATAGAAGCCACAGAGAACATTATAGTCATAAAAAACCCTCACAAAATGCTAACTAAACCGTGGACTACTTAGCATGAGCATTTTGCAATGAAGGGACCAGTCCCATCTCCTGCACTGGACCTGAACAATCATGATCGTTTATTGTTATTCACATCATGGTTAGAAATGAGCAATGAATTCCTTGACAGATGAGCCCCCTGCAGGTGCCTTGGGGTGTGTCATTGAAATTAAAATTCTCCTCTGACAACACTGCATTAGTCACCCCAGTAACTTAGTCTTTTGCACCTTAGTTTATCTCAGAAGGAAGACAATCTACTCTGCAGCATTCAGCACAAAAACAGGAATTACAAGTGTCTTTCTGGTGTTGTTACACAGATATACATTTGGTTGCTGAAAGAAACCCAAATGGATAAATGGCTAACACAACAGGACTGCACATCACCTGTGGAGGCCAAAATGAACTGTGTTTTCTGAGTTTTGCACAGCCACTGCATGGCAATTTAATGGAACAGCAAAAGCCACTTCACTGATGAAAAGAATCATCTAAGAAATGTTTGCTCAGAGAGAAAATACAACTGAAAATACAGATAACATCTCATTTTACCCCTGGCTAAGTGCAAGGTGATCGCCTAATATTCTGAAAGCTGTAATCAGCCAGGACAGATAGTGGACATCAAAACAGAAGTGAAAAGAGAAGCTATCAATCACAGTGGATGGAGGTTAATTGCCACTTTTAAAATATAACCCATCTGCATTAAGGTGAAACATCCAACAGACATGTTTGATACACATCCTTCCCAGGGAATTTCTTCTGTAGTACTTTATCTTAATTTAACATTTTATTAATGGATTAGGTTTGGTGGCAAAAAGAAGACAGTCAATTCTAAGCTATCTTAATAAAAAGCAACACTTTTAAGGCTGAATAAAGGACTGTTTTTTTGAAGTATAATTATGTCTCGATGCTCATTTTTAGTAGATTATGATTGGAGCAGAAATTTACTGAAGAATATGACTGCCCCATGGGATGCAAAGTAAGAATCTAGCTACAATTTATCAAGGGATAAAAGAACCCCTTGCTATAAACTGCAGAACATAATATTAATTCTTACCTTAAAGAGAGAGACAATCGACCTGCACAGTGGTAGAAGACCTGTAGAAGAGATGCTTAGAACATCCCTGTGTAATGCCAAGAAAGAGCAGCTACTGTGTGCATCCCACTAGCTCCAGAGAGGATTGAGCCCACTTGGAGGGATGTAGCACAAGCCAAGTGCCCTGGACTATGGTGGGTGCATAACTAGATCCCTCTCCACTAAGCTAGAGAGTGAGCAGCACAGTGGCAAAATTTACGGCAAGTAAAGGAGAAGCAGGAAGGGGGAGCCTTATGTTAATCTCACAATTAGAGGATTAAGCCATAAACAGAGGTTTATTTTCTGGTCCCAAAACTATGCACTTTCCACAATTTCACAAAACCTTTTTTGTCAGAAGGGATAAAAAGCCAGGGTGTCTCTCTCTTGGTGAGAATCCTACTGAATGGCCATGACCTGATGGGCCACTAGTTATTGAGATTAAATGCAGTTTTATTTTCCTAATTTCTGCTGTTCTTCAATCACCAGACTGACATCTCTCATTGACAGAGCATCCACCAAGCCAGGCAGGTGCCAGCTGGTGAGCTTGGATTTCTGACACAGCATTCAGACAAGTGATGAAAGCCAAGAGGCCAAATTGTGATGACCCCATCCAGCAAAGGAACCAACACTATGAGCTCTGTTAAAAGTGATTTGTGTTCATTTTGAACTTTGCGGTTTGGATTATTCATCAACCTGATCTTTTTCCCACCAAGTGAATGGAAAGCAGAAAAAGCTCTTCCTGGACAAATAACTCCAACAGACCCGCGCCTTCCACAGGTGATCCTGGGAGACAATGGACTATCAATCTATCAGGAGGAATCTGTCATTCATTCAAGGGATAGCTTATGAGAGAAGCTGGTGTAAGATACTTCCAGAGCTCTAGTTCTGTCTTCACATCCCTTGAAGGAGGGCAAGGAAGTTGCTTTTGCTGCATGGATCGATTATTTTTCTGCTGGAGGAAGAGAAAAAGCAGGCACTTGTGACGCTGTTACTAGGTGTGTTACTAATCTTTGATACAATACTGGTCTCACATGGAGGGAATGGATGGGGGAGCTCTTTGGCAGGCTCTGCTTTATATCTGAGAAATCCCATCAAGAAGGAAAGGGCAAACAGTTTTGCTTCTCCCTGCTGCACACACCATGCTGTTCACTACATATGGGAGGACACGTGGGGAGGTAGGTAAAAGAAACAAGGACTATTTAAAATTTTTGTTTTGTTAGGCTTTTGTATAAATGGTTTGCCTTTGCTTAGTGACAATAAGTAGGACGAGCACTGGTGACTGTGGAATTTGTGCCAGCTCGTGGCTGCTATGTTGTGACAAGTACTGCCATTTTGTCTATGTAACCACTTTAAGGCTGTGTTATGAAGCTACTGAAGTAAGACATGCATATGTTTTGTTTAGTTCCAAACATTTTGTTCACCTGACACTTCACAATCACTCAATCAACAGATGCACCTGACTGAAGGAAAGGCAAAATTATTCCTGGCTACTTTTACTCTCCCAGGATGCAGGAAAGTGGTGGGAGAAAACGGAAAAAAAAAAAGAACAAAAAATAATAAAATTATTTGGTATGTTTGCATGTTTGCCTATTTCAAACCTGAAATACTGCAGGGAACCTGTGCGTAAAAGAGGTTTCCTAGTCTATCCATTTTCACAGACAATACCCCTGCAATGAAAATCTATGAAAATCTATGAAAACCACTGACATAAGAATCTGCTGTGCAGTTCGCACTTTTCTCTACCAACCTCTGTTTGGAGGCAGAGGACAATATATCTAACAGCGTAATAACAGACACTATTAATACTTCAGTGGTTTAGTATAAGATTGCTTTCATTAGCATGTCAAGTGTTTATTTTAGCTTACTGCAAAATAAGCTCCTTACATACAGGCACTTACTTTCCTTTCCTTGATTGCAGAGGGTAATAATAAAGGAACTTACAGTAATTTCACAATTATAAGCCGCACCATTTTGACTAAAATTTTGGTCCGAACCCAGAAGTGCGGCTTATAATCTGGAGCAGCCAATATATGAATGAAGTTCAGAAATTTACCGGCCTGAAAGTGCGAGCCCACAGCAGCCCCGAGCTGAACTGGAGCCCGCCTGGCCCCAGTGGCGGTGACGTGGCGCCGAGCAGCGGCAGGCCGGCCCCGAGCCGAGTCAGTAAACCCCACGATCCCACGATTCTGTTACTAATTGGCAACGCTGTGAAAGTTGCACGGGGATCCTTGCTGCAAACGAAAGTGCGGCTTATAATCCAGTGGGGTTTATATATGGATGAAGAACGAAATGTTGCCGGCACCCGGACAGTGCGGCTTATAATCAGGTGTGGCTTATAATCATGAAATTACTGTACTTTCCCTGATATTCTGTGGAGGTTTTAACACACACTGAAATGATATTGCTCCATTACCTCTAGCCAATGAACCAGCCTGGTGAGCTGGAGAAAAATATTACAGCAGAAATATTGCTGAACTCAGTAGAACAGGTTTCAGAGACTGCCACGAGGGCAGACATGAGGCTGCTATCATTGCAAGTTGTACTTCCATCTTCAATCTAAAAGGACACTCAGAACCAACCAGAGGAAAATACACTGGGTTCTTCCTGTGTCTCAGTGTATATTTGTTAACTATTTTATAGCTGGTCATATTACTAAGGGGGAAATATCCTGTGTTAAGCTTGGGCTTGCTTTTATTGACAAAAGGTAGGGCTTGGGCTTTTGGGGGTTTTCGTTTCTTTTGTATGGGATTTGTTTACTTTTTCCTGTGTGATTTTGGCCTTGCCTCTCCTTTCCTTTTCCCTCCCCTTTCCTTTTCCCTTTCCTTTTCCCTTTCCCCTCTCCTCTCCTCTCCTCTCCTTTCCTTTCCTTTCCTTTCCTTACAAACCCCTACCCAAATAAAATTATTCAGACATATAGTTGTGGTTCATGTCACATGTTCAGAACTTTCATAATCTTCAAGGCTCCCCATTAAAACCTCTTTTAATTACTCAAAACCAATAGCTAATAATTAGACCAGGAGAAACTAAATCCTGTTCTCAGACAAATGTGTGTAAATCCCATTTACTTCAATGGAAATGGCTCACAGGTGTGATACATTAGACTCCAGCCACTCCGCAACTTGACAGGAATTCAGCGTCTGGATTCCAACTCCTTGTCTCCTCTTTCAGAGGCACAGGTAATGCCAAAGAAATCTGATCCAGGTTTCTCCACAGGCCCCTCAGCAAACACTTTAATCACCTATTCTTTTCTCCATCACAACAACTCTCAAGGCTAAATCTGAACTTTCAATCCTAAACCTTACAGGCTTGCTTCCTGCCTAGCAGATGGGGGCTCTGCCACCAACTATATTAAATCCAGCAACAATGATTGTGTCTTACAGACTTCAATTCTATGATAGCAAAATCTACTATTCAAGGAATTCAGGCATTTTACAGCTCAGGAGTGATGCAATAATTCTACTGCCATACTGTTTACTTTACCCTTCCAACACATTTATTTGTGCTTCACAAATTGAACAGTAGGTCACTGGGAAAAATGGACAGGCACAGAGAAATAGGAAACTGTATCTAGGGAGCCACAGAAAGAGTGAAACAACATCAGTTAATCTCAGAATGGAAGGGAACCTTACAGTTTGACAATACTTCCCTCCTTTAGGTTTGTTTTGGTTTTTTTTCCAAGATACTGATACAATAAAAATTTTTAGCCACACTCCATGTAAAAGCGTATAATAAAACAACTCCTGCTCTGCCTGTTTAGGAACATTGAAAGCACGACCATGGTCTGAACTGTGGGTTAGCCTGCATACAAATGGACACGTGGTTTGTCATCACTGAATTCTCTAATTGAAACATAAAATTGGTATTTTAATTTAATCTGGGCTCAGTGCAGCATGAAAGGAAAGATGCTCAGGTGTGATGAAATTTCTTGGGTCCCTCCACACCTTCCAGGTGATGACAGCTATTGCTTTAATGACTTGCCCATAACAGCCAGTCACAATGCTAGTGACAGCACGTTACTAGCAGCTACTTAAAATGATAGATGTTACCACTTTTCTGCTCTTCGTGACTCACACTATACCCTAGGCAGAATATTTTAGGAGCTGAATGTACAGTGCTAGGTCAAAATGCTGAAGATTGTGGAGTCACTGGTTGAGGTGCAAAATTATATGTGTTATTTGAGGAATATTAGGTCAAAAAGAATCCATGATAAGGAACTGTCATGGATTAAAGACTAAGTTTCATCCTTTTAACTATTTCATAGAAGGGGAATTTTTGGGCGGTTTTGCTCTTCCACATATCTGAAAGTGGCATGAAACTGTGCACTCTGAAAATAAGCCTTTGATGTTAACATCTTATAAACAACTTTTCCAAGAGATAGAGATTAGGAAAATATACTTTGATCCAGTTTTAGAAGAATATAGATCATGCTTACATCCATACATGAGGACAAGCTTCCCTGAGCAGACTCAAGTGGAGGAAAGTATCCTCAGAGGAACAACACTATAGGGATAATGTCAATCACCTGTGACTTCTAACTGCAGAGTGATGTACTACACTGTGTAAGGTCTAGAAACTTAAACATTGTGAAAAGGAAAACAGCAAAAATTTCTTGTAGAAAAGGAAATGAGGATTATATTGCTCTGTGTTTAGCAGCAGTTACCTGACCAACTTAACCAACCAGACTACGACCAAAGCCCTGCATAACATGGATTACACTTGGGCTTTTTAATTACATAAAGTCAGAACTGGTTAGAGACAAAACAGCAGCAATTTATTAAGATGTATCAGCAATAATCAGTAGCCCATCACATAAAAATAGGGTTTGTAATTGTGAATCTACCTTAAGATGAAATATATTCAGAAGATTTATAATCCCTTTATCTCCAAGTGTGAGCAAAGAGCATTCTTAACTGAAAGTTTTCCAGTTGTTTCCCAGGAATTCAAAACAAACTTTTCCTCAAAATGTGAATTGATTAGTAACCCTGAGAAGTTGTTAGACCACATACCTTCAGCATCATCCTGCAGGTCCTCAGGCTGCTCTTCTTTGCTCTTTGTGGGAGATGGAGGCTGGCCTTCTTTAAACATAAAAAAATATAAATTAAATACATTATTTGGAAATGGTTCAATTGTATCAGATATTACCAGGTATGATACCACAACTGTATGTTTTACCTCAGCACTTCTTTCAATACTCAATGCTTACCTTTCTGTTATTTAAATTTATTATTGCATAATCTCCTATGAAATTTATAAGATGTATGTGTTTTTCAGCCTGGACTAGACTTTCTCTGAGTTTCACAGGACAGAAATGAAGAAAGCTCATACTGAAATAAGATACAAGAACCTCAGAAACAATAATCATAACCCTCAACCAAATAATGTTTCAATTTGTAGTTGTAAACATAATATTTATTATACTTCATTATGGAACTGTGGAAAAATAATCTGAACTAAATGATTTTTTTTCTCTCAGCTCAATTCTCCATTCACTGTTTTAACACAAAAACCAATGAATATAGACTGAAATTAATAATTGAATGAAAGTCAGGGAAACAAATTTGATAGTGAAGGAAATGAAATCTTTACAAGACAGAAATGTACAGGTTGAAAAAAAAATCCATTCCAGCCTTTTAGACAGTAGGCAATATCAAGCTGGAGGAAAGGGAGTAAAATGTAATTGAGGCCAATTAAATATGAGATCTCCCTTACTTATAGGAACTGAAGCACACAGTGTTCAATATCACTTGATTAAACTTTAAATAAAATGAACTTTTTCTACAATATTTTCAAAATATCCTGTTGTCTTAACATAATTGATAACCTTACTGTTTATTTGCTATGACACACCTCAAAGCACAAACTGGTAGCAGAGAAAGCCTGTTAATAAAAAGGGAGGTCAAGCTGGAAATTAGGCATAAAAGGTATTCATAAATTAAGACATCTCATGCAAGCAGGTTCCCTAATTAAAACATTCTTTAAACATTGTTGCTTAACCAGGAAAGCAGCGACTGACAGACAATTAAAACTCAATTCATTGCGCCTACTGAATGTATTCAACCGCAATGGGAAAATGACTTTCTGTCATTTGACTTTCTGTCAAACCTCCCGAATCCTTGTGGTTAACTGAGGGCTTGGGTGCAGGAGAAGCCTAAAGAAAACATACTTTTGTGTGTGCTGAAAATAAACCTTGACCACTTGTAACCAGAAAATGCAGGAAGACACATGACCTTACATGATTGTCCCTTATTAGAAAGTAAGAATCATGGCATTACTTCAAACTGATTAGCTAATTAGCAACTGGGAAAAAACTACCTACACACGTTTTATAAATTGCTTTAGTGTTCCAAAAACTCCCAGGGTCTCTCCTGCTGTCACATATATGCCACACAATCACACTCTTTATGTTTCTGGAGTTTTAAACAGCTCTTGACAATAAAACATCCAACTCTCAAGAAGGACTTCGCTCTGCTAAGAGCCGTAGATTCTCCCCTTTTATCTTCTACCCTTCCATAACTACATATATTTACTACCAAAATCCTGAAAATTTCGGAACAGGAAGTATGAAGTCAGGATGTGAAAAAAGAACTTGCAGACTCAAGGGGTAGCTGGACACCTCAAAATGCCAGCAAAAATTCCAAAATGGAGATCTGAATGTGAGAAATTAAATTCTATCTCACTTTCCTAATTTTAATGAAAGAGCAAAAAACCAACCAAACAAACAAACAAACCAAACCAAACCAAAACAAAAAAAAATCCAAAACAAAACAAACAAACAAAAAAGGCTAAACTGAAAATTGCAACAATGCTCTTATAAATTTCTACCAGAAGGGAATGTACACTTCTTTCTAGAACTGCATACAGCTCAGAGCATGAAGAGCCCTTAGCAATCAGTAAATAAAGTGAGTTTCTGCAAAGCAGAACAAGCCTTGAGGTTTGGCTTGGTACCAGGTGGTAGACTGTTCCTGAGAGCCATGTGTCATGTCATCATGTTTGCTCATCTGAATTTGAAATTCAGACACAGTGTTTTGAGGAAAACAAGAGTTTTCAAGTGCCAAGATGAATTTCTTTCTAGAGTGAAGAAGGCAGGAGTAACCACAAGAAAATCCATGGGGAAAAGTAAAGGCAAAACCTGCCAAATAAAGATATGCTTTGTCAACCCTTTAAAGGGCTCAGGAGCAATGCTGATAGAGTTCAACAAGAACTGTAATACAAAAGAGAGATCCTGAAAATAATGAGACTTGTGAAGACTTATTCACTTATGCTCTCACTTTCTTTTAAAAAATAACTTGAGTGTTTATAGTGGACCATATCAACATGGGGCTTCTTTTGTTCAAATGCCACTCTGAACTACCTGCTAAGTATTCTTTTTTGTTTGAGAATAATTCACATTAGGGGAGTGAATCAATAAGAATGCTTCAATCAACATTTGCCCCTCTACTGAGGAACTTTATCATCTAATCAATCTGTGAAGTTTCCTCCAGTCCCACAAATCAAATGTCAATCAAGTTAAAGTGCAAATGCCCAGCCAGGTCTTTCAGGACTATTTGAATACATTAGATAATATGACCAACATCTTAATTGACAGCCCAAAGATGGACAGGAAGGAGGTGTATGTTCAGGGAAGTCAGAACTGTTGCTATCTCAGAAGAAATCATCTTTTTGCACTCTATAAAGACCCTTCAAAATGCTCACAAAAGGATGTAAAGGCAGTGTCCCAGGAGAACAAGATTTCAATCACAATTCCACTATTTTTTAGCAGATATCCCTTATTCCAGAGACAGAAAAGGATCTGTGCTTACCATGACTAAAAGACAACTCTTAACCCTTTCTGCTCTCCAGCAGCGTATATGTTCTTCCAAACAGTTAGTCAAATATTACAGAAACATTTTCTGCAAATTTCTTTTGAAAAAGAGTACACCTGGACAGGTGTCTGAACTGATCATATTAAAAGCTTTTCTAATTATGATTATTTGTGCAAAAAGGTTTCTGAGCACTACTACGTGGTGACACATTTCTTCTTTATAGGCTAATTCAGAGGGTCAACAAGTATTTAAATCTCACAGTCTGTCTCCTATTTCCAAAATCCTTCACAATTTCCAATTTTTTTTTTTCCTTCTTGCAAGTGATTGCTATTTTCATCTCAGGAAAAAAGATAAAGTCTCCCTCCAAAAAAACAATCCCCAAATATAAGGGTGTGCATACAGTGGAACATGCAAAAAAGTTCTGTGTTTTTGTATCTTGATTTTAATAGGGGGTTATTAGTGATTAAGCCCTGTTAGTGTGAATGAGATTCTTGATCTTCTTGTTTTAACTGGCTGTGGCTTCTAAACAATGAATAGGTGATTAATTAGGATGATCAGGATAGAAATAGGACAACCAGCAGGGCATTTATTAGGAACAACTATTTGATGGGAAATGATAGTAGTGTGGCAACAGACATAAAGGTCATGTCAAAAGGCTTTGGTATCTGGCAGAGACTGAAGCTGAACAGGCTGAGGGAAAATACACTGATCAGACTCAGAAATGAAAGTTTTTTCTGAGTGTTTCTTTTTTTTCTTTCTTTTTTTTCTTTTTTTTCTTTTTTTTTGCTTTAAATGGCAATGGTGAGAGAATTGACTTATGTCAGAACCTAATAACATTATTATGTACTGACATAAGTCAATTCTCTTACCATTAGAAAAAAAAAAGGAAATGAAAACACTCATTAAAGACTAACTACTGAGTCATCTGGTCCTTGTCTTGGGTTATGTAGGAAATCATTCACAAAATAAAGCTGAGATGTAGACCTGTAGAGGCCTGGACCTGCTATTTCTATATCTGCGCTTTTGACTCAAACCCTTCGACACCATGATAACCTCAAAGCACTTCAAATTAAGTGGTGCTGTTAAGCCACAAACTGCTGTAAGACTCAGCATTCAGAATAACAGACTGATGGGTTAAAAGCCTGTGAGTAAAATGCCATTAGAAGAGTGGGTTTGAGTGTGTGTATTTAACAAGAGTGGATTATTTTAAAATGTTTTTTCTTATTCTAGTGTGTCCAACATAAGCAGTGATAAAATCACCAAAATGGTTATTCCTGCTTGTTGATTTTATAGAATGATAATGGATATTTTCTGGCAGATTGTCTTGGGGATGGTTTGTTATCCCACACCCATTTTTGTTTCTGTTTTTGTGTCCAGCGTGGTCAATTCCTCCCTCCCCTCTCCTCCCCCAGTTCTGGGAGCATTGCAATGGGTGAGAGCCAGCCTGGGATTTCCTCTGAGATTTGGGGAGAAGAACAGCTGCCCCTGTAGGGTGATTTCATCTCCACAGCCCCGCTGCATGATCCCTCTGACAAGAAATACTTGCAGCCGCGTGGGTTTTGCTTGCTTTTTTGATTTTTTCCTTTTACTTTGGCATTGTGACTGGAACTTACTGGTTTGCTTCTGTGCTGTTTGGGAGCTCAGAGCGAGTTTTCACAGCATCGGGCCCTGGCAGCTTCCCATCCCCTGCTGGGCCCAGCCACCACTTGTGACCTCCACGGGAGTGATTCCCTATCCAGCCCCACTATTCCTGGCTGCTGGCAACACTGGAACCCAACCTGCAGACACCACACAACTTCGGACAGGGTCCTGGAGTTTCTGCTACATTTTGTTTGCGGCCTCTAGGTGTGCCCACCCTCTGCCATTCCAGTTTACTGCTTCCAAGGTTTCCTGCTGCAGTCTAATCAGTTTCCTGAGTGGCACTGAGACTGGTTGCTTCCCATGACTTCGCAAAAGAAAAATATTCCTTCTCTCTCCCCTCAGCCTGCCTGCCATTTCCGTGAGGGAGCGGCCTCGCACCACAGCGCCCCCTGCAGGTGCAGGGGAATCATCACAGCCGCCCTGCCCGGCCAGGAGCCACCGGCACCCCCTGCTGGATGTGCCCGGAACTGCACACAGGGGAAATCACTGCAGAGAGTGGGGAGAGACTTCATTGGGTTTTCTGTTCTTGTTTGCTGGTGTTAACATTGTTGTTGTTTGTTTGCCTTGTTATACATACACATGCCAGCAAAAACCTCATATTCTTTTTCCTATATCTATGCCTAAAAGTCCTTTAATTTCGAAGTTGTATTTTGGAGTGGAGAAAGTCCCATTTTCCATGCCAAGAGAGGTTCTCACCTTCCTTGGAAGACACATGTTCTTTAAACCAGGATACAGATGTAATTAGGATATTCTCCTGTTTATTTTGAAGATTAATCAAAGAAGGAAAGGCCTTTCTGCATGTAATGAGATATTTGCACTTCCGGGTGGTAGAAATACAACATACATTATGAAAATAATCTATCCATCACTCAGTAATACACTCATTTGGTAATCTCTTATTTCTTACTCCCAGTTAATTTTATGTTTATTCCCAAAGCCTAATCTGGTGTGCATTGAAGCCAGTGGACATATTCCACTGCCTTCAGCAGACACCAAACCAGGATCAGAGTTTTTTTCCCCCTCTAATTTTTGCAACCTCCACCTCACCATCCTACCACATTCTTCAAAGTGTGATTGGTACAGACACAATGAGCCTACAGTTCATTCACATCTTGTATTTCTCTGCGTTTTCTCTTGGTCTGATATTGGCTCTCAGAAACACCCAGCCAAAAGGAAGCTAAAGCACAGGAATTTAGGTAAATTTAGATTTTATTCTCTGACAAAGGTCCTATACATGTTTAGTCTGCAACATATGCTATCTAGGGATCCAACCTCTCTTTTTCACTTTAAGCAAAAGGATCGGAGGAGACACCCTAAAGTAAATTTGGAGATTGTTTGTTTGGGGCTTTGGAAGCTCAAGGAAAAAGGGTCATCAGTATTGGTGTCAACTGTTGACTCTATCTGCTGCAGTACTGATCCATGAAGTCAAGTGGAAAGAAGAACGATTGTTCAATTAATATCTGGAAGTGGTGCCTAGAAGTTGCTTCTCTCTTTTCCTCTTTGAAGAGAAAAAAGCAGATATCCTCCAAACTGATTTTGAGTATAAAAATGAAAACTCCCCTCAATGCAAAAATTATGTTTGTATTTATAGTGCCAGTAAACACATCCTACAATCATTAAAAACTCCTCCACATAGAAATAGGTCATAAAGGAATAACTTGTATATGTGCTATACTACTGGTGTGGATATACAAAATATACTTATTTTTAGCCCTGTAGGTATTGATTGTTTACAGCCAATGCACTGATTCCCAAAAGATCTCCAACTGATAAAGAAATAACCAACGATGTGCTGCTGAAGCTCAAGCATCCTAGCGCTGTGAGGGCAGCTCTGATCTATCTCATATGCATGAAAGAAAGAGACAGGTAGGGAAATACCCTCCTCAAATTACGTAATTCAGTGATAATTTCGCAGATAATTTCCCCTTCCTATGTAGCTTTACCTAAAGTAATGAAGCTGTGAAGGATACAAGACAAAAAAAGAAGAGATTGGCTATTAAGTAGAATTGCACTTCCTTTTAATTCTAATTTGAAATGCTTTTTTTAAAAAAAACCCACACCAATTTAATATGCATAATCTCCATTAAAAAAAGACAATAAAAATGCAAAATAATTTGGCTTCTAAAAATATGCATGGCATGACAAATATAAAAAAAAATTAGAGATTTTAGATGAACAAATTTAACTGTAATATTATCTTTGGCAAATTTTAACAGGCTCTCTTTAAAAACTTTTATATAAATGTTTGTACAACTATATCAATCACACTAAATGTATTAAAATTAGTAGAAGTTCTTATCCAGTAATCTTGAAACCAAAATGTAATTATGATTTTATGTAATAAAATTAACAGGCCAGAATCAACAGCCATAAAGGAATGTGTTAATCCATCAGTATAACACATATCTATCTGTGTATATCTGTGTTTTCACACCTATGCACCACTCTTCAAGTATTTCTAATTTCTCAGGTAATTAAGTGGTTGCATAAATGATCATATTCCATTTGTCTGTAGGATAATCTTGCCAATTGAAGTAGTCAAGATCCTGCTTCAAAAGCTTTTAGCTGTTTTCTGGCTGGTATATCCATGTGGCACTCCTTTCTGACCTTGTATGTTTTCATTAAGAGAGCTGGATATTCCTGCACAGTCACTGGAGCATGATGGGATCAGCATCATAGGGACCTTGGGGTATTGGGGTAGTTGGTTTGGAAGGAGAGGCAGAGGAGCATAGGGAGCTCCTAAAGAAGATGCACTGCACAGAAATCCATACAGAAGAGGAGATGTTCCTGAGAACCTCCAGATGAGATCAGCAGGGAAAGCATGAGAAGGTGCTGTGGTGGAAGTCTGTTACACAAAACCTGATCAGGATTACCTGGATTAAACTTTATTGAAAAAACTAGCAGAAATCTCCTGATTGGAAGCTTTTGTCCTCATGGGAGTTATCTAATCCTCTGTCCTCTCCTTTTCTTGTTCCTCTAGCCTCTCTTCTCCTTATACCTATCCATCATTTCCACTTCATGTCATCCAGAAACCCTAAACAGTGACACTTGTTTTAAAAAGCAAACTACAAGGACCCAGGAAAAAATCCTCTGAACCATTGTCTGACCAAGCTCAGTGTATTTAAGAGTTTGTGGAAGAGTTTTTCTACTGTTTTCATTGTGAACATATCACATCCACTATTCAGAATAGCAAATGACTCAATAATTGCTCTATTCACACTTTTTTACAGACAAAGAGACTGAAGAATTGTTATTATTTCCCCTTCATGTTCAAACTAGTTATAGATAAAAAGCAATGAATTATTGTCCAGAGGCTCATAAGATGATGATATTAAAAAAGTAGTCTCAGCTGGTCTTACCATGCACTATTTATTATGAGGGATGGTTCACCCTAATTTTGTGTAAAAACCAGAGGTGACTGTTGTAACATTGGCAATAATGATTAGCGCTGCTTATCTCAACTAAGGCAATTATTCTCTAGATTTTTTTCAGTTTGGCTTATGCTTCAGAGAAGTGATATATCTTAGCATAAAATGGTCTTTACTCACCTCTCTTTTGATTCAGCTGAGCCCCTTCTTCATTAGCATCACCTGGCAAAAAAAAAAAGTTGAAAGAAAAAGGTTACTGGGAATACCAGCAAACATCTAAATGAAATATTTCATGCTTCAAATTGTCCATATCTTAGTTTGCCTCCTCCTGTTTAACATTTTGCAGTGAAATCTGGATCTGGATGGGGAGGAATGTTTTGATACTGCTTACTACCAGATACAGGTAATGCAGAGAATAAAAATCTGCGTAATTTACAAAATTCTGCAAATAAAGAGCAAACTAGAGGCTGTGCCCAACTCCTTCCCCCAGCCCAAAATCTCACAGTAACTCTGGTCTTCCCAAGAGAAAACCCCTCAGGTAAGGGAGTAGCAGCCAGCTGCACCCCTCTGCATCTTTTGTCTCTATTAAACACCAGTCCTTATTTGTTTCTTAGCAACAAATGGGGGAAAATTCCCCAAGCCAAAGAAAACAAAAGGGAAAAATCCTAACCCCCAACATACAACCTTAAGGAGCTTTGACAAGTAATTTTTAGGATAAGAAAATGAAAAATATTGTTAAAATCCATGGGAATTCTGTCATTGAATTCAACAGAGCCAGGATTTTCAACTGGAGTTCTGTTATTCTTCAACAAACTGCTCAGAAAACATTTGGAAACATAGAGATTATTAATTATTCAGTTTCCAATAACATGTTCTTTCCATGGAAGCATTTATAATGAAACCAGCATGGTAAGGTTTCAAATTAATCTAAGATATGAGACTAAATCAGCAGAATCTTAACATACATATATCACCTGGGCTTTTGTGGAAGTTCTTAATTGTAGGTCTGTAAGTGACTTGGAATATGAAATTCCCAAAGCAACAGAATAGTTTCTAAGCTAGTGATAATGGACACAGACAAGAAATCTGATGTTATTAAAAAGTAGGGAAGTCATTATACAATATAATTATGAAGAGGCAAAGACTGCTTCTGTGAACTAATTGTGAATTAAAGGCTGGGAATTTTTTTGGTTTTTTGTTTTTTTCTTTCCCCTGGGAAAAAGTATGTAAGGGTTGCTGAAAGGCAATGAAGTCTTTACATCATTTTTGAAAATGAAGTTGGGCTCCCAATAACTTGGTGACACGATCTCTGAGTCATTATAGTGTCTTTGAAAAATTCACCCCAATCTAGGTATGAATCTGAGTTTCACTTTGGCACACAGCAATCCCCAGCCACTTCATGTGTCTGTAATTATTACTCTCACACTATTAATCCATCTGGTGGAAGCATTTCCCTGTTAAATATAAAACATTCTCTTTCACTGACCTTGGTGTGGCTGGCTGAAGTGATAAACACCATATTTAGCTCACAGAGCTCTATGCCAAAACCAATTATTTGAAGATAAAAACCAGTGGTTTAGAAGTCTATATCCAAAATTTATTCACTTACTCCCTGAAAAAAATGATATTAAGAACTTTGAATAAGTTTTTTTTTTTTTTTTTACTGAAGCCTCTACATGTCTAATATAAAGCAAAATCAGTGCCAAGATTACCATAAATTAGATTTGTTATACCTAGCTTTGTTTGTTGTGATTTTTAAATTTTTAATTTTTTTCCCTATATAGTTTCTTATCCCATCTAAAGGAAGCCTTTGAAAGATTTGTTTTGGTTTGAAATATGCACCACACATATACATATTGTCAATATTTATTGTCCAAACTCCCCCACTGGAAAGATCAGAGGTGAGATCCTCTGTATCTCTCACCCTCACTTGAGAGCTGCTGAAAAATAATTGACCAGCACAACTTGACTAGTGTGTGCACACATCTACCCACACTTGGTTACTCCTCTGGCTGGAGGAGCAGAACAATGACCTCTCACATCACCTCCCCATTAAAGCCCTGGATTTTAGGAAGCTCTACCAAGATGACTTTGCTACCAAAGGAATGACTGACCTGGCAGTCTGGAGTGAGAGGAAAACTAACAGTGACTACCAGAAAGGGTCAGCTCATCCCCAGCAAAAGTCGCATCAGTATTTAGAAGGCTTGAGAGACAAAAAAAACCCCTTCTAATCCAAAATGTGTGCTAATTTTTCCAGTTTATAATTGAGGTATACTACATAAAATTAAGGTATTAAATGGGCGATGTGTGGGAGAAGTTTCCACTCAAGTACAAAACAATTTACAGTGGAAAGTCAACCTATGATTGAAAATCTCCCTCCAACTCCCAGGCTACTAGGGTAACTATATCTCCAAAGACCAGAGAGCTTTACATTTGGAAGCAAGATGCTCTAAGCATAAGCTTTTGTGTAAGCCACAGGCTCCCTGCTGGGGTCATGCACTGAGTGATGCCTGTGGCTCTTTCACTGCCCTCTCCCTTGTTATCTGCTGAGCTTTGGGAAATAGAATAATTACACCATATCTGCTCTTATTGACACAGGAGAAGGGGATGCCTTCTGTCAGATCCTTTTGTTTTGCCTTTTGCCTTGCCGGTCAGGTTGTTTTCCCTGTCTCCCAAGTTCTGGTATACAAGCAAACACAAGCCAGATGGCTAAAATCATCAATCTGTGTTAAGATTTATGTTAGGAACAGAGAGGTGAAAAGCTCTAAATACCGCTACTAATCCCCAAAGCCATTAAACCACCTCCTCCTTGCTGCTCACACTTCCATTTGCATTCTCCTTCATGTTAGTATGTGAAAAACCAGCACTGTGCAAACACTGCACTGAGAAGCCCTTACATGAGAGCTGCAGGAGGCTGCTGCTTCATCTGTGTTCAGGTCCAGCATCCTGGGCTGCTGGCACTCCCCAACAGCGCTGCATGCTGCTGGCTCCTCCCTGCCTCCCCCTAATCTTTCCTCAGCTGCCTAATTGCATCCTTCAGGATTTTTTTTTTTTTTACTCAGCATTTTCTGCAGTTTCCTGATTTCCAGATGTTTCCCTGTTTCTAGTCAACCTACATGTCTCAGTCTGCTCCTCCTTGAAGGTGTGGCTCCATGTCCTGACCACAAACAGGGGAGAACTGGGAGGGCACTGTGGGAATGGACAAAATACCCCTCTGCAGCTTGTGTGACCATTCCCCTCTGCCAAACAGAGCAATGAGATGGGCAGAACTATTAAAAGCTCAAACCAAAATAACCCCCACACAAAATTTCGGCACTGAAAGCTTCAGCCATCCTCTTGAGCTTATTTGCAGTGCAGAAATAGGGTTCTGGCTCCAAAAGTTTCTACTACCGAGCATTTCTCTAGCCTGTATTCTGTGATCCGCCCATACTATTTCCACTGGTATTACAGAGGAGGAGCAGCTCAGTAGTCTCACACCTTTGAGGAAAATGGATCCCATTTCAGGTCAGGCTTGAAAAACTTTTTGTATCCAGTCTCAGAGCAGCCAGCAGTGTCGACAAGGTTACCCACCTGTGGCAAACCATCTAAACATGATAATATCAGGATTCCAGCAGCTGAAAAGACCGAGCAGGTTTTCACAGTCCATATTTCTCTCTCCCACACCTTTCTTTCCAAAATTTTATCCCAAAGCTTCAACCACCTGACTGCATGATCACCTTCAAAGCCTTAGGGAGACTTATAAATCATATTTCCTAGGTATTTACAATAACTGGTAACTGAGAAATCACTTCTGGGGACTTACAACCACTGCTGATACCCAAAAGGAGCTTCATGACAGTGTAAAGGCTTTATGTCCACCTCAGCATAAGAGTCAATGTTATAGCACAGTGAGCCACACAGGAAGGTTTCTTGAAGCCCAAACACACATATGAGGCTTACAATAGCTCAGGATCTCCAAAGGTCTTTTGGTTGTTTCGATTCCTCCAACTCAGTTCTCCACTGGGGAAATGTGACAGAAAATAGCCCAAAAAAGGGCAACATTTTCTTTGAGGAATAGCAGGTTTGGAAATCTCTGGCAGATAAGATCAACTAAAACAGGCCTGACTCTTCTCTCCTAGAGAGAAAATCTCCTAGATTTTCTATAAAACTTTTCCTCATCCTCAGTGCTCCTAAGATGAAGAGAAAAAAATAAAATATGAAGATCTTTAACAAAAAAAGTGCCTTCTTCTGATTTGGAACTAAAAATAAGACTTCTTTTGGTCCTATTTCTATCCTTTCATCATGCAATACTGCATATAGAGCATTCTACACAAACCTCCACTTGATACTGAGCATGTTTCATTAAATTTTTTTGTCTAATTATAAAGAAACTTCCACTGATGTCTCTGCACATCCTGGCCATGCTGCAGCAGTAGTGCTGGTTTCCTTCCTGTGCTTCTTAGTTATACCTGTCTCACAATGCTGGAGCCTCAGAGAATGTAAGGGTGTATTTGTAGCTTTTGAAACCACATCAAATAGAGATCCTTGGTATCAATCTCCTAAGAAGTTATTAGGGACTGGGGCTTTTTTGTCATCACATCAATGACCTCTTTTATGAACCATATCGCCTGATAAGCTGTAAAAAAACCATAAAAACCACATGAACCTCAGCTGCATACAAAGACTACCAGTAACTGTTATTCCCACAGTGAGGGAACTGGACAACCTTAGTCCAGTGAAGGAAATGGTACTCACACCAGGATCAGATTTGGACTTCTATTTCCCAGATGCTTCTACCTCACATAAAAGGAACAAGGCACTCCTTGGGGAAACAAGTACCAGGTTAAAAAAAAAAAATCCTATTCTGTATTTCCTCTCTGCCTTAAAATACTGAAAATAACAAAGTTTTGTTCACACAAGTGCTAAATGTGTTGTTAATCTAGTAGTCACACACAAAATGGCATGTTTTGCATATGGTCATGCATTTGCAAATACAAGCTTCTAACAACATCTCATCAGTAACCTATGGCAGAGGCAACCAAATGAGACAACCCCAGATTTAACTGCATCCTTGGAAACAAGAAGCAGTTGAGCACATTAAGTCATTTGGAGTCTGTGACCAGAGAGAAACAGGATATTTTTGATGATGACATAAAATGCACTTGGAATGCTTTATTGGACGCCACAATACCTAACAGAGTAGTAAGAAAAGATCCCTGATCAAAGATGTATTCACATAATGTATTAAACAGAAAAAGCTGCTTGTTCATTTTCTGGTGCCAGGCATCCATGTGTGAAGGGCTGAGTACAGAAGAGAACAGCAACACACTTCATCTCAGTCACTCCCTAAGCCTAAGGTCACACACAGACCATGACCTACAGGCTCTGCAGCACCTCCTATCAAGTACTCTAAGATCCTAATTGTATGTTGGGTGAAAAACTACTTCCTTTTGCTTGTTCTCATCCAGATTCATCAGTTCTGGAACACTTTACACTCCTTGTGTTACAAGAGATGGTAAATATCTGCTCCATATTCACCTTTCTAATGACCAGGCTCATCATCTTCCTATGCTCCCCCATGTTGTTATCATGCACAGCAACCTGATCCTTGCATGTAAATGACCCCTGTGCCTTCAAGGGCATCCTCATCCACCTTGCTGTTTCAATGCAGCTCCTATCCAGGTATCTCCCAGGAACTAGAACATTCATGGATTTGGAGTGAGTGGACAAATACATAGAAACAGCCATTTTCCCAGACTTCTGGATTGATTGCAGGCTCTGACGTCAGTCTCACTAAAGGAGACAAGAAAAATCCCTACAAGATGCAAAGAAGCAAAGAATAGTAGGCTCTGTTTAGCAAAGTAAAAGCAAAAGCTCCTGACAACAGCACTTTTTTAGGTTATGGCCCTGTTGCTGATCCATGCCCTGATCCAAGCTGTGACACTTCTGCCATCAGGAGTGAGGAGGTAGATGGTTTTCCAGACCATAGTGCAGGCAGTATCACAAGCCTCTCTCAAACCATATTTTTAGGTGACCAATACTTGCAACACACAAAGTCTAGAGCAATTCTTTGTCAGCAGTTGGCCAGAAAATAATTGTGATGAGATCATACCAGGAAGTTTTATTATGATTCAAAAGGAAGTGGGAAACTACTCATGAACTTCTTTTTAGGTACTGGAAACCCACTGGAATGTTGGAAAGTGCTGGGAACCCTTTCTTGAGCTGCATATATCTCCTAAGATGCTGAAAACAGTATCTGAACCATCAACTATATCCTCTGTCCTCCAAGCACCACTCCTGAGCTGCTGCTTGATCACTACACTGAGACCTTGGCAAAATGGGCAAAACAGGCAACCCCAAAGAGAGGTAGGGCTGGCACAGCCTTTACCATGGCAAATAAAGACAGAAAGTCCTAAAAAAAATTTGGTTTACAGTTTTATGGACACATTTAGCTTTAAGTGACCTTGCGATTTTCTGAGGTAGGTTTTGTTCAGACACGTTTCAAAATGGACAGGTATTTTAAACATTGTAGCTATTTCGAACTTTTGGATTAAGAACAATTTTTACAGCAACCTATTTACACTAGATGGGTATTTTATCAGGGTCTGAAGGTGCTGTGGGAGAGACCTAGAGCAAAGCCAACATCCTATTTTAGTGCACAGGCTCCTCCAGCTCCCCCAGATGGGCAGTGCTTCCTTGGAAGGCTCCACTGCTGAGGGCCAAGGAACCATCAGGGGCAATAGTGGAGCTGTGCTTCTCCCCAGCTAGTTTGAATTAATTCCTTCAACAAGGGGCCTTGCAGGAGCCATCTGAGTATGCCATTTTCCAATATAACGACAGTTCAAAGGGATGCAGAGGGCATTTTGCACCCTCATGAAAACATCAGCATGCCGTAACTTCTCTAAACTGACTGCTGCCTTCCACCTTCCACCCACCAAAAAATCCTCACTCATCTCCCTCAACACAAGACTCCCACGAGACTGGAAATCTGAGGGGGATGTTAAATGCTGACATGGAATCCAGAGCAGACTGGATGGCTGTGACTGCATAAATACTGAGGGGTACCCTTGTAGGCTCTCAGAGGCTTGATGCACAGCTCTGGAAAGGAAAAGGATGCATGGTCATGGCACAGACACCATCTGAAAAGCCAAGCAGGATCTCCAAGGCACAAGACCAAAGCTTCATGAGGCAGAGAAATCAGAGTCCCCCAAGTAAACCAATTCATCTCCAACTACGGGGTTGGGGAAGCAAGACAGCAAACAGCACCTTGCAAGCTTTGTGAGGGAAAGCAGTGAAGAGAGTAACGCCATGGTCTGACTGCTTCCAGCTTCACCCTGTGAGACCACAGGCTTCATCAGCTGTGAAGACAACTTGGAAAACCTGCATGGGAACAGGAAAAGCAGCTCCAAGTAAAACCTTCAGGATGGCCCTTATTGATCAGAAGAAAACCAAGGAGATATCAAACTCCCCCAAATCTTGCCTAAGGGACATTTCTGTGGGGCCCCAGGCTCTGGTGGCCTTTGTAGTCCAGCCTGAACCAGTCAGAAAACCAGAGCCTTGTGACTTATAAGGCAAATCACTGCCCAGGTGGAGCCTCCCATACAGATACTGGGCACTTCCAGTAAACTGCTTGGCACCTCTCCACTGAGTAAAATAAAGCCCATGAAAAATATTTTGTGGAATACATTTGGGTGATGAATTATGGAAACGAACTGGCTTGTGAACGCTGCAAATGCAAATAGAGAGGCTAAATTTATCAGATGAATTATCCATTTGATACGGGATTACTTACTAAGGGCTAACTTATGACTCCTGTGCTCGTGCAGAGGACTGCTCCAGCCCCAGTGCAGTCTGCCACAGAAAGCAGAGAGAGATGCTTCTCAACACCAGTACAAAAAATTACAGCCCCTGCTTGGGAGTTCGCTCACGTATTAGTGCAGAGATTGGCCTTTTTAATACAAAGGCCTTCATTCAGCCATTTAGACAGTTTCCAATTTGATTCCAAGCCTGGTAGATCTCTTAACAATGAATTTCTTCTGCAATTGTAATATATTTGCACATTTTATGCACAAGCGGGATGCCCCTCCTGAAGTAACAGAATTATTATAAGGCAGTAGCTCTCATCCATATGGTTTGGATAGGGGAAACAGTGTTTTCATCAACCAGGATGAAAGCAGAAAATGCATTAAATATCATAACCTGTAATAGAGGGAAGAGAAAGTTTCCTGAAGATGAAGCATTCTCTCTCTTCTTCTTAACACCAGCAGCTCAAAAAACCAAAACCAAAACAAACAAACAAACAAAAAAACCCCCCAAAACCCCCAAACAACAACAACAAAACCAAGCCAAACCAAACCAACAAACAAACAAACAAAAAAAACTAAAAGAAAAGAAAAGCTCTTGGGCTCAGCATCCTTTCATTAGCTCTAAAAGGAGAGTCTAAAAGCATGCACCTTCCATCTGTTGACAGGCCTAGTGAAAGTGCAAACATCCTTTCTCCAAAAATTCCTGCAATGTGAAGTAATTTTGTTACTCTGTTTAAAGTAACAAGAAGTAAAATAACCCTGGATGCTGCAGCTTCACAGGACTATATCCCTTTTATAGCACTATTTTTGTCTAAAAACACTTTCAGGAAAAAATGTTTCTCCTCTCCAATCCACTGGTAACAGGTGGCAGATTTAGAAAGACTTTAAGCATTACAATTGAAGATAAACCGTTTATAATATATGACAGCCACCATGAAAAATAAGAATTTGCCAAAGGTCCTTACAAGATTATCTGTCTGACATATTAAGTAGCTTTGTGTACTTAATGCAGGAAGAAAAAAGGTATCTTTGCTCCAGCTGGCAACTGTTTACAAATATTCTTAATTTTCCTCCTAAGTACTGAGTCCTAGAAATATGTATCACTCCAAGGTAAACGTTGGCAAATCTAGCTTTTCAAAGGGGATTCCATTTTATGGTAAGTCTTACAAATATGTATACTTAGCAAGAAAAGAAATACCTAATGTTCAGACTCCATATAGAGTTCTATTACAAGAAACAATGCATTCCAAAAGAAAAATTTTTCTAAGTAGCAATTCCTTTCCCAGAAAACTCATGCATACTACTAATAGCAATGAATCCAGCAATGTAAGAACTGCACACATGAGCCAGAACTGTAGGCAAAGATCTTTTATTTGCCTGAAAGACATTCTCTCAGCTTAAGTAGAGAGAATGTTCCAACACAGGTTAAGGGAGAATAGCTGGGCAATGTCATTGCACAAGGAGATAGGACTCAATTCATAAAAAGAAAAAGCCTATCACTGTGGCACTGTTTAATATATTAAAATAGTGATCCATCTTAAGCAAATAAAGTTGTTCTTTCTACTGTTCTTTTCTTACTAGAATATACAAAATCTCCCCAGCAAAACCCCTGAGGATCAATAGAAAATTCTACCTTGACTAGGACCCTTTGCTTAACCAACCCAGGACTTTTCTGGACAGGACTGACATGAGAACCTATGTCTGAATGAAAGATAAGTGGTGCAATGCTCCCTCTTGAAGCCTGCTGGCTCTGGCTTGGCTTCTGTAATCACTGGGATTGAATCAGAAATGCTGAGACAGTTACAATTGCTCAGTTACTGCACAACTCTGTTACCCTGCTAAGACATGACATTACTTCCAAGTCTGTCTCTTCCCCCTATATATTTAAAGTTTGAAAATGACAAGGGTCTTGGCAGTTGTCTTGATATCAATATTATTACTTGACTAATTTCTTTGGCATTCCACTTGCAAAATAGGCCTAATGATATGTTCAACTAATGGAACAATTTCCCTATATCTATATTCCACTTACTCTAATGCACTGAGGTGTAATTCTAGCTTCATTTCATTATCACTTGACTAGCTCAAGCACTTGCATGTCTTTTTGGATTTATTAATGCAGTGGGTTTAAAGTAATAACTATTTATGTACATTACTCCATGAATATATTCTTCTTTCTAAGCTTTTTTGTCCACATCTGTTAAAGTAGATATATTTCACAATGTTTCTGAACGCAAGATGCACTTTAAAATGCCTTGTAGTTGTTTTTTTTCCCTAAGCTTAAAGCAATAGCTCAGTGTTATTCTCTCCTGTGAGTGTTTAGATAGAGTCCTATCAATTTAAATTTAGGGCAAGTCTATCCCTAAAGGCTTCAATTTCACTAAATTAATAGATTTCCTTTAAATCAAAACAAAAACACCATAAATTTCTCCCACAGTAAAAATATCAGGACTTTACTGCCAAAGGTAGAGGCAGTTGCTAACTCTTTGACACAGAATCATGTTAGCAAAGTCTTCTGTGCAGGCAACACTACAGGAGATGCATTTGGGAAGAAAGTCCTGCCTCTCCCTGTTTACTCACAAGTTGAAGATATGGACACGAAAAATAAAGCACCAGTAGGCAGGGTACTGCCACTTTATTCTTTGGGCTAGGAATGCTGACAAAAAAATAAAATCACTCAATGAATGGGTTAGACATAAATGCAGCTTCTTGAAATGCATGTTCAGTGTGCTCCAGACAAAAATATTATTAAATGGTTGGACGTCATTTGATGCTACCTGAATAATCCAATAGGTCTTTAACTTTCAGCTGCCAATCACTGCAAACTGGAGATTAGAAAGTCATCTACAAAAGCTTTGTTCTAATGACATGAGACAAAAATATCACAATTTCCATTCTACCAGAAAAAGAAAAAGGAAAAAAATCACTGTGGCTACAATGACAACACATTCCTGTGAAATTAATGGGACTCTGAACGCACCAAAGCTCTGCTTCCTAATTACTCCAGGGCCATTTCCACTAGACAGACAGCATGAGCAGTATTGGGAGATAAAACAGAACACTGAAATCTGGATCTTTTCACACATAGTTAGACCGATGTAAGCACAAAGCAAAATAAAATGGGAGGAGTTTTAGGGTTGATAAAATTACAGAAAGCAGATTTCTAATGATGTACAATACAAATAAATCACAGGTTTATTGGAGGAGGGAGATTAGCAAATTTACTATCCACCAGGTTTCCTTAACTCTAGAAAGCAACCTCCTATGTGAAATCCAAGATGAATGGCTGACATTACCCAAGTGCTCCAGTGAGAGCCATCTTTCTCCCATTCATTCCCACACAGGGACAGCTCAAGTTTAAAGTCCTCATTCAGACACAGTTGGGCTCTAACCCCTGTGGTATCTGTTCAGACCCAGAGAAACTTTACCAGCATTGTTAATGAAAGACCAAAGTGTATGGAAAAGCAATATACACTAGGAGCTCTATACATTAGTGCAAATAATTTCCTTCTCAAGAGTCAAGAGAGCCAGAGCCATGCACCAAGTTTTGGGAAAAGACACACATAGAGCATGGAAAGAAGAGATTATTTCTACTCAGCAGTATTAGATGTAGTTAAACGTCTGCATTTGTCCAGAATCAGAGACTCTATGTGCAGCTGATCTTTAAAGAAGGTTCATATTTCGCTACTTGGCTTTGGAAAGAAGAAAAGATGCCAACTGTTGCATGCCTTTTTAAAGTCAAATGGTACTTGATTACTATACCTACCTAGAGGGAAAAACTCGCCCATTTTCTTCTTGAAAATTTTGTAGTCAACCTCCAAAAAGACGCAGAAGATGATACGATCCACCTGTAAGACACAAAATGATTCAGTGAAATCATCCACACTGGCAACAACAGTCAATAAAAGCAAAGAAACTTTTAAGCCAATGTGCTTTAATGCTCCAGGCAAACAAGAAAACAGTACGGCATGTCTTGACTTTATTGTACTTCTGTGTTGTAATTTATAATGTAACCTTTGCAATCGCAGCTCACAATTGTATTCTTTGTTAACTGCCTCCTTTTTATGTAAACTGCTCTCAAGCACAGTATAAATGACTTTGGCATTCCAGATGAGAACTGGGACACAGTGTTTGATGAAAAAGTCATGTGGGGACTTCTAATAAACATACAGAGGAGTAAATAGGTAAGCAGAGAGCTCTTTTTCCAATCCTTGTCCGACAAACCTATTTGCAAAACCATTTAGTGTTTTAAAATGTCTTTAAAAGGTTTCATGTGGTTTTAATTTACATGAAACCACTTATTCTCACTATAATGCAAACACAATGCAGCAGAAACACAAAAGCTGATTAGATGACAGGTAGCACACAGGGTAAATAAAACATTTAATATGCCATCCACTTAGTGAGGCTGAGCATATCAATGAAACCACGGCCCATAATGTATGCACCACCCACCAATGAGTTCAAATAAATTCTTTGGGAGATCACTGTATGTGAAAAGCTTTTCTGAAACAGACCAAAAATAATAAAAAAGCTAAACAAAACAAAATCCAGAAATCTAAAGCCTTTAAGGTTGAAAAACACCCACACTGGACTTCAGCCTTGCAATACCTTTGTGTTAGTTATTTGCCTTGCCCAGAACAAAATGCCTCTGTAGCCAAAACCTGGCTTGGAGGGGTGCTGTGGAAAACAAAAAGACCCTCTTACAGCTGAGCTGAGGGACCTGCAACCCAGTAATCATTTCTTTCTCTGAAGTGCAGAAGAGCTTAACCACAAAAGGATGAAGCCCAAGCAATAGGAAATTTGGCATCTTATGCTGTCATGGTGTCTCCACGGGCAATAGGACAATCTGTCACAGCACAACTCCTCAAGAGTGCCTTTGCATGTGCTAGAAAAATCATAAGCCTCTCCTCTGCAGGGAAACAGTGAGGGGAGTGCTCTCAGGATGTGAATTCTTTCCCTTATCTTCAGTAGAAAATGCTGTCCTTTTGCTGCAGCTGGTCTTAGAAGTAAAGTCCAAGCCTTGGCTTCAAAGACATCATTATGCTGAACAGCTCAGGACATAATTTTTGAGCTCACTTTGGTGCAGCCCAGTAGAATATAGAGGGGGATGAGAGCAGGCAAGCACCAGTTATGCTGGAAAATACCAGCAGCTACTAATCAGGACATCTTGGAATGAAAGGTGATGACAAAACGTGAATAATCAGACAAGCTATGTAAAAGCACAACTAGCAATAGTACGAGGGGTAATGGCCTCAAGTTGCACCAGGGGAGCTTCACTTTCGATATCTGGAAAAATTTCTTTATTGAAAGAGTGGTTAATCACTAGAACAGGTTCCTCAGGGATATAATGGAGTTCCCATCCCTAGAAATGATCAAAAAATGAGTATATGTGGCACTTCACAATATGGGTTAGTAGGAAAAGTGGAATTCACTCAAAGGTTGAATGTGAAGACCTTGGAGATCTCCAGCCTTACTGATTCTATGACACTCTATGAGACTGAAGGTGCAAGATATGTTGGTGTTAAGGAAGAAGGAGGCTTGTGAGCAGGGGAGGAAGTAGCAGGGCAGAACAGGGAAGCCTATTAGCAGATTTTTCAGCAAGAAAACTGCCTGCTGCTGTCTGCTTATATGATGCTTGCAGAGCCAAGCTGTTCTGTGCATCCCTCATAAACAAACCAGGCTGTATCTTAAAAATATTCTGGAACATGGCATTAGCTACTCCTCAAAAGGGATATAATTAAAAACTCAAATACTAGTTCTGTGCTCAAGCCCAAAAGCCATACTTATCTCCATACTCAAAACCTTGTAACATAAAGCATCATTGCCAAGAAGTGTTACATTTTACCTGCATGAGGTTTGACATGATCTTTAAGGTCCCAACCAATCCAAACTATTCTATAGTTCACTGGTTCTGCCTAAGCTGGGTGTTTTCAGGAGGGAGGCTTTAATCAGCAATGCTTCAATTACATTTCTTGTGAAAATTGGATTAAGATATTGCTGGGGTGTTGCTAGATTGTCATCTTCCCTCTCTGCCTTGCAGACTTTCAAGCGTTAAAAGTGATAGGCCCAATGAACCAGAACAGACAAAAGAGCAAGGATGGAAATGTATAAAGCAGAGGAGGAAGGATATTCCCACACTGAAATGTTTCTGAATCTCTAAATAGTTTTATATTCTCTGCTGAAAATCTTACAGAAATTTGCCTCATTCTGTATGGTCCAACTTCTCAAGGTGTTCCCTTTACTTTTATTTGTTCAGTGCAGCTGGCAATGATGAAACTTCTCCATGAGAATTTCTACTACTTCTAATAGAATTCCTTAACTTAAAAATAGAGAATCTCTCTAGAATTGGCTGACTATTTCAAAATTTCTAGCCTCCTGACTGCACACATCCTATATATAAACCTGTTCCATTTCTTCTTCTTGATGTGAGAAAAACTGCTCTATTTTTAAGTATGCATAAAATATTGTGATGACAGCTGAAATCCTGTGTTTATCTGATTGAACGGTATGTGTTGGCAGATAGTAAATCTGAAATTAACCCCTAATCTATCATTGTGCCTGTCACTGACTATTTTATCTAACATCCCAGTGAAAATAAGATTAGGTAGGGAAAGTAGCCTTTGTCCTCACCATGCCCATTCCAGCTACAATAAGGAAAGGTTTAATCCAAGCGACTATCAACCTGCTTTGCCTGCTGGCCCGCTTTTGCTCAGCAGGATTTTTGGGATGTGCAGTTCAAAAAGCCACTCCTTATTCAAAAAGGAAATCCCTCCTCTGATGTGGCCTGGAAATTCCAGTTTCATTACCCTACCCCTTTAGAGAGGGTAAGGAATATCCCCTGCAGTCTCCCCTGACAGTGCCCAGATAAGCCCCAGGGGTTTTTGCAGACACCCAGCTCCTCCACTGCTGACCAAGCACCACTCAGCTGCAGCAGAACTGTAAAGGAGTTCCAGGCTGAAGGTATTAAAGTTCATCCTGACTGACAGCTCTTTTTTGAAGGCTGGTATTAAAATCAACCATGCCCTGTCAGAGCCTGATTAAATTCTGCTCACTGTACAGCTATGAATAGGTGGATCAAAAAACCCCAAAATCAAGAGCACTGCAGCACAGGAAGAAGGGAGTTAAAATGCATGAGCTGTTCACTTAGGCACCTTCACAGCTCAAGGCTGTGAGTACATTTGATTGGGTTTTTTTCTTACCTTTTTTTTTTTAACCTGCTTTCCTCGACAGGCTTTATTTAATTTTGATGGAGATAGCTTCCAGGTGGTTTTGTTAGCAGCACCTGATAAGAATTAGTAAACTTCTGCAGGGCTTGCAGGACTCAGACTATTTTTTTAGAATCACAGAATGGTGTGGGATGGAAGGGACCACAAAGGTAATTCAGTTTCAATTCCCTCATCATGGACAAGACCATCCTCCACTAGATCTGATTCCTCCAAGCCCTATTCAGACTGGCCTTGGACACATTTTTTGCAGTAGAATGGACCCTAACACCAGAGTTTCAGAAGGATAAAGCCATATCTCATGAACTGAAAATATCTCCACTGGTGTATTCAGTTCATGACATTTGGATATACAAGCACAGGTGACCACATAATAGCAGCAGCACTGATCTTAGAAAGTGCAAAGAGAGTGGTAAAAATATTTCTTCCTGGTTTTTGATCTTTTAGGTTTTGTTAGTTGGTAGCTTTGAGAGCGCTCTACATATTGTGAGTTTTCAATTAATTGGGGAGTTGCTGCACCTTGAGTGAGGTCACTCACAAACCACAGATGGTCTATGAGAGCTCCATGGAAGGCTAGGCAGGGACACCCACAGGAATGATGGAAAGATGCTGAGGGTCCCTTAAACTCATCCTAAAGGACCCTGCCCTTCATTGCAGTGTGTGGGAGGACACTGCATGTTCACTTGCACATCTCTGCATGCAGCTGCTGCTCTACTAGGAATTTATATCTATATAAAAAAGCAATTTCTAACATAGACATATAGAGATAGGATAAGGGGGAATGCTTTCAAACTAAAAGAGAAGAGATTAAGATTAGATGTGAAAAAGAGATTCCTTACAATGAGGGTGGTGAAGCCCTGGCACAGGTTGCCCAGAGAAGCTGGGGATGTCCCATCCCTGGAAGTGTTCAAGGCCAGGCTGGATGGGGCTCTGAGTAACCTGGTCTAGTGGAAGGTGCTCCTGGCCATGGCAGGGGGTTGGAATGAGATAAAGATCCCTTCAACTCAACTCTGTGATTCTCTACATATTTTAGCATCAAAAATATCTATGTTTTTATCTCAGCTCTTTTGCTGCGGTCTTGGGCAGGTTATTTGATTCCCCTGGCTTCATTTCCCTATCTAGGGGACAGGAACGCCTGGCTGTGCACCTATGCATTGCTTCAAAGAGTTTTTGCCAAACACAAGTATAACTGTACATATACCCACGTGCCAAGCTGGATATATCCAACACAGATCTGAAGCAGAACACTGACCAAAAGGCTCTCTAGACTATTTCATATAATGAGTGTTTCCATGTCATTGCCACTCTGTGTCCTAACAAAATAACAGCTTGCAATGAAAACAAACCCAAGTGTGTCTCAGTACTCTCAAGTACTTCATGCATGTCTCCAGCACCAAGACATTTACCTAGCAAGAAGTGGCTGCTTTTTATATGCAACAAGAAGTTTCATCATCACTTAAATCTTACCAGAAAATACATGAGAGAAAAACAATGAGAACTTGCAAAAAATGTTTCCCAATACCAAATCAAATGAATGATAACACAGCACAAAGAGAAGCGACCAGCTTTTTGCTCTTTTTAAGTGTAGCAAATTCCTTTCATGAAACACTCCTGCCTGATCCCATTAGGACCTACTGTCAGAAGGCAACAGTGAGCACCAGAAGCTTGCAGAAACATTTTTAATTTATCAAAATTCCATGGATTTAATTCAAAACTCAGAGAAACAAAACAGAGTTTTTTTTTTTTTCATTTACTTCAGTATGTTTGGATTGGCACCTATACTTTGTAGCACCATACAGAACATTTGCCTCCTCAAGAATTCAAGTTCTTCTGATAGAGGCATTTCATTACCCTAAATGTTATATACTTGCTCAAAATATCCTTAATAGTCACAGTCAGAGCTGCCTGAACCCATCAATATGCCTTGACTACATTGCTAAGAAAGGAGCTCTGAACATTCAAAGCTGTGTGGGGCTTTGAGCAACCTGGTCTAGTAAAAGACCTCCAAGGCAGAGGGTTTGGAATGAGATGGTCTGTAAGGCTCCTCTCAATCTGAACCTTTTTATGATTCAACAATGTTGAACATTCTCCTTTTTTTTGGACCATGATTGCATGGGCATCCCTGTTAGCTTTTATTGCCTGGCAAAACTTCCCTTGTAGAGACCAGCGAGAACAAAGCAACCTAAGTCAGGTTTCCAAGGCATGCTCTCACAGAATCAAAATCTCAGCTCTGAGCAGCTCAGAATAAGGAGCAAGAGATTTTTAATGCACTCTAGGACCAGGCTGTGAGTGCTCTAGCTGGTCCCTGAACATGATGTAAAATATATTTCTGTGACAAAGGTTCAGTTTTCTATTCTGAAGTCCATATCTATTGCTCATCTTCAGGGACCCTATTTGCTATCTCTTCTTTTTTTCTGACAGAGTTCCTCTCTGCCTGTAACTGAGCTGGTGCACTGAACTGACTATACACAGAAATACAGAGACCAATATCTCATTCTGCCCTGCTGAAGAACTGGTAGGTGATTCTCTCTCTACCCTCTGCCTGATCTGAGCTTCTGGCAATCCTATTGCAACCAACAGATGGAAATACCAGCTTTGTAGAACAACACAGCCATCTGCCATATGCCTCCCAGCAGCTGTGATCCACTTTGCCAGAGGTGCTGCCTTTCCTGAGCACCAAGAACGTCTGGCCAGGTGTCTAGATAGCAGCCTGCCTGACCAAACAGAGCAGCGAGGACTGCATCTCCCCCTGGAGACCAGCAGGGTTGAAGCCAGAAGTTTTCACACACTTTCTCAAGTTGAATGCTTCAGGTCCTATAAATACTAATTTCATAGCACTGTAAATTAAAATTCAGCCTCCTGGTATTATTACTAATTTCACAGAAACCATTAGAGCGTAAAGCCTAGCTGACTGTCTGCTCCTTCTGGCATGACATCATGGTCTCTAATTGCAGAATTACTCTCAAGAAGAACTTCTGTCTTGTATTTATGGCAAATAGAAAGCTTTGGTGCTGCCTTCATCCTCGGAACAAGATTTAAGCAGGGCAGAGGTGTCATACTGGTGATATGGTGAATTTGACAATCAACGATCTGTGTGATGATGTTCACAAAGCCATTCACCTGGCCTTAAGAGCTTTTCTCTTGGCACAGCTTCAAACCCACTGCAGACCCAAGCCAAAACACCCTGTGTTTACTTGGCCTTGCAATCATACAAATGAGCCCAGCCTCAGGCAAACATGACATCCCTGGGTTACCCTTCAATCCAGGGAGGAATGCACTCTGCTCTCTGATTTTCATGGATTTGAATTTTGCGATTCTTTGGAATCCAAAGCAAAAGCCTAAATAAAAATTTACATTACTGCAAACCTCTTGCAAGTAATGATATTAATGGAGAGCTATGATACTGCATCAAGAGCAGATACCTGTAGAGGACCAGCTGTGAAGAAGCAACCCTTACTTAAAACATCATATTACTTAGTTAGCCATTGAAGGGGAAAAAATTAGAAACCATATGAAATATAAAATTATTTATTCTCATCACAGAGTGGAATTATTTCTATGGCGGTCACACTGTAGTTAAAAAACAGAATTAGAAATAGCCTTTATTTCTTTAGCTTTAATATCCTACTTCATAATGGAACACATACTTAGCTTGGAGTGATAGATAATTAAAAGTCCAAGGGCAATTTAAAAAAACAAACCAAAACCAACAAAAAGCCCACCAGAAATTAATCACCAGCTTAAAAGAATAATACAAACAGCAGCCTTGTACATCAGGCTTTGCAGCAATCTCTGCCTCTAAACCAAAATGAAGTAGCAACACATTTAACATTGAAAGTCAATAAAAATTCAAAATTTGGCCAGAATGTCTCTCCCCGTACTTTGTGCCTCGTCCTACAGGTCTGCTCATATTCAAGAGCTGAGGGCTGTTGATACTCCCGGTATCACACAGGTACCAGACACACCAGTGCAGCTGTCACTATGGCCCAAGCCTATCTCCACATAACTGAAACACATTAAAACCCATAAAACTCTCCAGTGGAGAACCACTTTTACCCACAGTTCTCAAGCACAGGTCAGCATTCCAGTTTTATTACAGTTCTTATAGATCCCTGCTGCCAGGTGAAGATTTGATGTGCCCAAGGACACAGAGAAACAAGAACAGCAGAAGTAGAGTAGGACCCTGGGTTTTTCCCTCCTGTTCTTTTTTGACCAAAGATGCTACAGATGAAAAAAAAAAAAAAATCCCATCATGTGGCCACATGCAAAATTCACAAGCTTCACTGCACACCACTGCTTCTCCTCTGGTGGAAATATCTTTTCAATGTGTCTTTATATTGTGTGAATTAATACTGATAACTCTTTTTCCCTTATACATTGATTGTTTTTTAAAAGTTACGTATTCTTTTTGAGAGAATTCACTCTGTGAATATCTTCAATACTTTTTTTTTAATGCAGTATATTATTCAAGGGCAGGTAGAACTTTCCCTTTCGGCCTTCTTTGTGCTGAGCTGTTACTTTTTTGTCTGTGAACAAAACATCTTCCTGACAAGCACAATGGTTGTCCTGAAGAACCAACCTGGATCTCAAACAAGAAATTATACCAGCATTTTCACAGGAATTCACAATTTTGTTGTCAGCCATTTGTGTATGTCCCAGTTACTTACTGCACAATTATATGACAAATAAGATGTGACAGTCCTGTAGTGGCAATATAAACACAGACAGGCTATAAAATAACTAGTCCTTAATAGTCCACATGTGGTTTTGTTTTCAACTACAACAAGTCTTTCATTTTCCTAAAGGTGAAAAAGCCTGTAAAACCAGCCTAGGATTTAAGGGAACGTCTCAGTATACTTCTTTTGATGGTCACTAAAACTTGTCAGGGAAGGGCCAGGAGAGTAGTTTAAGAATGCATTTGTTTTTACCAAGATATCCATCAATCTGCACAATTCACTCCTATGCCACACAAAGACAGTGACACAAAGCCCATTAATCTTTTCCAGCTTAATACCTACTGTCCTTTGAAGACACATGTTTGGAATATCTGAAGGCAACCTCCATTTTTCACAGCTCCCAGTCATAGGGCAGCTGACACAGCCAAGATAATCCCGTATTCAGCGAAACCCATGGAATGAATGGGCTCTGATGAATGCAATTTGCTATCTCAGTGACAAAATGGCAAATGGGAAGAGAGGGTGTGCATGCAAATATCACTGCATTAAATAAGGGCTTGTGAAGGATAGCGCTCTGAAAATATCTGATAGGCAGTTTCACAACAACCATGCCTTATGGAGGAGATAAATCATCAGCTTACTTAGAGTTATCATTATGTCCTCATTGTGGAGCTTCGCTGAGTAAGATGGAATTGTGGCATACAATCAAGCAGGGTGTTGAGATCCCATAAACCAAGTTTTTGCATCACATTTTACCTTACAGCATCAATTTTTTCACTCTCTTTTTAGTACAAGTTGGACTTAAATATACCAAAGTTCCTTATGATTATGAACATCCTAAGCCTGTCTGGGCACTGAACCTGTGGTAGACTAATTCCCAAGATTCTTGTGCTCCAGCTTTTTTGTTGGATTGAGGCGTCACTTTGGAAAATTCTCATGGTTTTGATATTTTTTGCGAGCTTTGTTGAAATACCACACAATATCTACTGATAAAATTCCCACTCCTTCCCACGGCTAGCAGGAGAATCAACACTACTTGCTCAGACTCAAAAACCAAAATATGCTTGCACACAGAAATGTGATCACCTTCTTGCCATTACCTCAGTGGCTGCTGCAAGATTATGAATACAAAACAGCCCCAACTTAAAACCACACAGAGAGAGCAAGTAATGGTACCTCCTACACTTCCAAAAAAATCACAGGTTTGGGTTGGAAGAGACTTTAGTTCCAATCCCCTTGCCACGGGAATGGATGTCTCCCACTAAATCAGATTGCTGAAGGTCCAATCCATCCTTTCCTGGAATTCTTCCAGCTTTCACCCCACCCCAGGGGCTGGGATACTTTCCAGCTGTTTTCACATTATTTTCTAAATTACTGACAAAGAAAAAGCAAATCTGTCTGGATCTTACAAAGTTGGTTTAAAATTCAACCTTTTAAAGTATTTTCATCAAAGAGGACAGATGACTCCCACATACAAAATTATATAAGCATCTAAAACCCAGGAAGTTTCACCTCAGAAAGCTTTTCAAAATACATGATTTGATGAAGTCTCTCAAACCTAATGTAAATGAGAGCAGTCCAGATGAAAACTCCCACTGAGTATTTCCCTTGTTTGCTATCGCTTCTTTTATCACCTTCATCCTCCATTAATGTTCACATTTGTCACTCTTGATACAAAGGCTGATGATTTCACAGGGGCTTTGGGTCAGTGCAACCAAATGTTTCCCACCCTGCTGGGAAGATGACAGCAGCACTTGGACACCAATTTTGTCTGACTACATCTAGGTTTCCAAAAATTCAGCCGATGTCATAAAAGCTGCACTTTTAGGGGATGAAAAGTGCTCGCCTAACCTGCAGCAATGTACAGCAAATTCTCCTCCCAGCAGCTCAATATAGCCTCTGTTTGAGAAGAGCAGGGGTAGAGATAACACTGGTATAGAAGTTATTAATTCCTACCCAATGAGGTGATTAAAACTCCTGTTGTGGAAGCAAAGTGAAGGAGTAAGAGACCTGTTTCCCAAGAAGAAAGCCACATGGCATAACTTGAAACAGCTCTGAAGCCATTGCTCTTACTAAAACCTGTACTGAATCTCATTTATGTAAATATTACTTAATTTCTCTGCTTGAAGAAAATGTTATATGATAAAGTTATTTGTCATTTAGAGATCAAATTAATCTCATTAACGCAAGCTATTAAAGACCAAGGACAAAGGCTGACTTTCTTAAATGCTGTTTTGTTTTATTCTAATGCTGGAGATAATCTTTTTGCCACCAGAAAAAGACAGAACTGGACAAAAGATGATGCTTTTAAATTTACAGTACTGCTAGAAAAATCACTTTCATTCCCAGGATGCTCACCCCAGTGTCTCTTCCAAAAATGAGATCAACTCAGGATCATTTGCTTACTGAATGTCTAGAGGTACACCCTATTTTTGCCCGAAACACTCAGGTGAGTTTAACAAAATAGTGCCATTTTTGTTAAACAGTGACAGTAGAATGATGAGCTGTTTTTGGAAGATTTTGCAATGCTTGATTCCCAGCATCCTGGAAGAATCCATGCCAGGAGTTTGCATGACCTAGACGCAGCCTCTGCATGTTTCTTGCTGATCAGAAGGGAGATCAGGAGGAACAACGAGCAGCAAGTCAGACAAATTGGATGTAAAACACTTATTCCCAAACACTCAATAACTTGAGCTGGTGACTGGGTCAGCTAGTGGAATGGCTGCACCTCAGAGCCTGCTTTTGGGATGTCTGTAGCTGTGAGAGGCTGGGACCAATAAGGAAGGTCTGTGCTTGAGAGCAGATATGATTCTAGATTTGGCATTGTGAGCTGGGGACAGCAATCCAGCCAAAATACCCTCAAATAAAAGGTCATTAAGCCAGCTTGATATGATAGACAGATGCCTTCCACAGATATTGCAACTCTAATATAGGTTGTTTAGAAAAAAAACCAAAAAAACAAACCAATGGGATAGAAATGTCGACAGTATGCCAGCACTTTTCATAAGGACTCATAGGGGAAAATTGAGATTCATCTCTAAGGGATCTCTTTAAAATTAATTTTAGTAGATGGTAATAGGCTGACAGTCCTCTGAAAACAGCCAGCAGATGTTCCAGCACTTTACCAAGTCCCTCTGCCTAATACTGTGTATACCAATTCCACAAAATCCATCTTCTGGATGGATCTCTGTTTCTGCAGTTAGAATACTAATGATGGCTCTTAGTGGGTTTTGACTTCCACCAGTGTGTTTAGTTCTGCTGTGGGTTGCAGAACATGAGCAAGTGAGCAGATTTATGATCTACTAGAAAGGACAAGGAGTTGCCTTTTTTTATGGTACATTGCTATCAACAGATAACCTTCGTTCTATCTATCTGCTCATCATAAGGTAAAATGCATCTAAATTACTAAAATGCTGCTCAAATACAATTGAGAACATCAGAACAATTTATACAAGCTGCTCAAATGCACTGATGCATATAAAGTCTCCAAAACCATTTATTGTCAAAATGTCAATGCTAAATGCATAAAAGTGTAACTTACTTTATTCCATTAATTAAGTAATGTGTGCACAGCACTTTGAAAATGTAAAAGCACTTTGAGCACTGAGAGCTAAGCAGTATTATTTTCACTCATGTGGATACACTGTATGAATCATACATAATAATCACTTCTTGTGGAAAGTATTTCTGGTTCACTGCCAAACCTTAACCTAGAGATTTGGCACTTCTGTTCAGTAAAACATCTTTAAGTGGTCCTATTTGGACTCCAGCTGGAAATTTTCTGCAACACATTCATTACCGAGTCCTTCACAAAATATACCAGGTATACAGTGCCTTCAAAACTCTGTAATTAACATTGCATAGAGAGATTGTAAACACTTTATTGCATTCTCCTCATTTGCACAAAATATTTGAGAAGAGTGGCTCACTGGTGTTAGCTGTGATTTAACTCATTCTCTTTGACCTGTACAAGATGCAACAGGCGTAATGGATATAACACAGGATTGGCATTCCTTTTCATCTTTGTGAGAGCTGTAGATCTCAGATTATTTTCTGATCTCCTGGTGAAAAGGAGATAATTTGAAAAGGTGATTATGTAAGAACTTGATGGTATCATCATTATCTATCCCTATAATTGCTGTGATTTGCTTCCCTCTAATCCCCCTCTTGATTTGACTTTGTTTTCCCCCCTCTGTCCTTTGTGACGGAGGAGATGCTATGACCATGAGTTTTCCTTCACAAAAAAGAACTCAGAGTGCTCTCACAAAGGTCATGTTTTGTACCTAAAAGCACATCTGTTGGATCTGTCTTGAAAAAAATTTAGCCTGGCTATCCCTGCCTTGCCCAAAATTGCTTCTCCATGATCACATTCACAGGGGAAAGTCTAAAATAACCAGAAACCAATAAAACTACATCATTCTCCTGATTAGTTAAGAGGAACAGTGATGACTTACAGCTGGCCTGATAACCACCTGTGAACAGGTCAGCCCCATGTTTCCAGCCTCCTGGCTGACCTGGTGGTCATACACTCTGTCCTTGTTACAGTTCTCAAATCAGGAGATATTTTATGCATACCTTGTGTTTGCTTAAACATATGCCTGTCCATAATATATATTATTCTGTGTGGGATAAACCTAGCCAAGAAATTCTCTGGTAAAAGTCTTTCTGGATGTTCAGAGTTAAAGAGTTTTCAAGAACCTTGTCTGTAACACACTGCACCCACCTCTATTAACAACTCCCTTACTACACCCTTGATAACTGATAGGTGTATTTATTCAGCATCATTTTTTTATTCTCCAGTTAATGGAGAAAGGAGAACAAGAGTGGGAAATACCTGATGTGGTCAACATTGTTCTGTAAAGTTTGGACCAATTTTCTCCACTTGAAACAGAGAAATTACTCCGGAGATTTTTAAAAAGATACAAAGGAAATTTGAACTGACTGGCTTTGAACAGATGAAACCTTTTACAGGGTTTATTGTGCCAACTTACAAACCCTTCCAGGGGGGCAGCTGCCCTGCACAACTTATCCATAAGGTAAATACAGCGAGATCCCAGACCAGCTTCCAGCATCGTGTGGCTGTGCAGGACTTGCATGGCCAAGCTGAGCTTTGGGGGGCCCCCACGCTCAAAATGAAGGGTGCTCCAGCTCCTGCTCTGCCTGGCTCTGTGGTGAGCTCTCAGTCTTTCCCACTCAGAAAGCAAGAGCTTTATGTCATTGTAGCTGGACAGGAATAGGGAAGGAGCAGGGAAGGCAGAGGAGAGTCAGCTGCTGTGCCACAGTGGGCTGGGCTGGTGCAAGTCAGTGTGGCTCCTGCAGGGCTACAGCAATTTCCCATAGGAAAGCCTCTCACCTGGCACTTGGCTTTCATGCAGTTGCTCCAAAGTCTCAGTAATGCTTGGTGTTAAAAAAATCCTTATGGCACTGTCAGGATTCCAGATACATACATTATTCAATAATAATAAGTTACAGACGTACGTAACACTCTACACTAGCTGTGTATCTGCTGTAGGTGGAGGGGGAAAAAAGAAAGAACAAAAGCATATCTCATGCAAATGCAGTAGATAAACCATTTCAATCCCAACAATCAACTCCCAGAAGAGATCTGAGTCTATCTGGCACCACTTTTTAATAACTCCAACCTATTCTCTGCAACCTTGGCTCTCTGAGACCTTCAACAATGAGAGGACAGAATTTCTTGATCTCACAGAAAGGAAAGTTAGTGGCCCTTTCCCACATCATACAGTGAGAATGTGACTGTAACACCTATGGAGTCAAGCAGCTCCTTCCAGATTCATTACTTCTGATTTCACCTGCAAGTACGTATGGAGCATCCGCAGAGCTGATCCTGGAGACAACTCCACCTGATTTAGCTCCTGACTCCCAACATTCAGTAGTCCCATGTTAAAGCTCACACAGCATGTCCCTGCATTTACATTGTTCATCATCATCACCAAAACCAAATTATTACTTGCTGTGGATCGTGTCATACCCACCAAAGTTCCACATGCTTATGTCTGGTAACTGACTCAAAGTTCACTTCTGTAAGACTAATGCGATGAGAGATAAGTTGAACATGTCTAAATCTCTGAAAAGTCAAATCAATTTTCTCGAATATCTTCTCTTATAAAAATATCTGCTCCAGGGCTGTGATTTTTATGCCAAGTGTCAAAGCACAGTGACTGTATAAGGTTACATTACAACTCTCTAAAATGTGGATTTGTATTACAGATAATGGAGGTCCTTTAACCGTAACATTTCAAATCTGCCATCTCTAAAAATGCCAGTTTTCAAGGGATGTTTGAGCTGTCTTTTGATCATTGGCAAGATAATGCTATCCTGGGGGGAGGAAGACTTTTATTATTCTTTAGTTACCATGCAGGATGAAGATGGCATCTTCCTCCTCAGAAGGCAACTCTGCCTACTAAGAAATTCTGTTGGAGTGATTGAACTTTTGTGGGACTAACAGCATTCTGCTCATGCTGCCTGCAGAACTAAAAACATACTTTGGCTGTAAATACCATATTTACAGCCTTAATCATGATGACAGCTTAAAAAATCACAGCATCTCGCAAACTACTAAATGTGGGCATCTCTTCTGCCTTGTCATTTCTGAGCTTTTAGGAACTCGAGTCATGCTCTCACCTGTGTTTTCCAACAACAAAAGACTAGAACATATTAAAAGCACACATGAAATAGCTTAGAAAAACCTTTGTCTTGTATGCCTTCAAAGCTTAAGCTTTCTGAGAAACATCAAATATCACAAGAGCTGGCAAAAATAAGACTGCATTATCCATTCTTCAGAAATTGAGGAACACCAGAAAAACACCAAAGCAGAGCTAGAGGACCTGGCTGAAACTCCCCAATATGATTTGCAAGGTTGCTCTGATTGTGATCTCCTCACACTGAACTCAGTTGGGCTTCTTTAATTGTGAGAGGACCTGGGTGAGGCTCACCTGTGATGAGCATTGCCCACATCTGCCTCCATGGAAGATGTGTCACTTCCCTCCTGCCATTACCTGTATATAAATCTCTCTAAATGGATATTTTCTCTTTACTGCACTAAAAAGGGAGGCACCATCTTTTTTTGTAGGATGGGTCATTTTCTCATGGAACATTGAAGAAGCAGCTCTGATGATGTGAAGCAGCAGCAGAAGGAACAACTCTGGAAACAAGGCTTTTTTTCTGCTACACTTTTCTTGCCATGTGCTGCAGGACATGCTGCCACTTGGGTCTGTGTTTCCAGGCTTCTCTTCTCTGTAGAGCCCTTTCACAGGAGCCTGGGGAACAATCCCAGTGAAATGAAGAACCTGCTGCTGCAATGCTGCCAGGCATGGAACAAGCCAAGGAGCTGCCGTCAGCTGGAGCTTCCAGTCACAAAGCTATC
>PYHW01009533.1:2046838-2061048 GCA_013186435.1 Turdus rufiventris | reverse complement strand
TTTTTCTTTTTCTTTTTCTTTTTCTTTTTCTTTTTCTTTTTCTTTTTCTTTTTCTTTTTCTTTTTCTTTTTCTTTTTCTTTTTCTCTTCTTTCCTTTTTTTCTTGTTCCTTTTTCTCTCCTGTGAAGCCAGGCTACAGCAGCTCATCAAAACGAAGCAAGGTGGCCTGAATTTTCTCTTACTTGTCATTGTGATGTATCTACAGTGGAAATCTGATTTAATCATGAAACAACTGCAGTAAAGATATCTAAGTGCATGTCACAGCTCTGCTGAAACATAATAAAGTGAAATGAACCAAAAAAAAAAAAATCTTTCCAATACAAATCACATAGTAGTTAAGTTGTAGTGAGTTGCAAACAGAATATGAGTAGTACTGGAGGAGGGAGATAAAGCCAGAAATGCCTAACACTTTTTTTTTATTATTTTCAACATATTTGAGGAGTGCGTAATTAAGGGATTTACAACATTGAAACCCAGAGCTGTTGTGCAGCACTGCACTAAATGTGAAGATCAGTAACAAGGGAAAAGGTGAATTACAGCACTTTCCACTGTAGTTTGAACTACTGCCTTGTAAGATAAACACTATTGATTGCTTTTAAGCCTCCTCTCTATTAGAAAGAGACTCCTAATTTTGGGAAATCAATAATAAAAGGTGGCAGAACACACACCTCACATTCCTCCTTCTCCCCACCCCCTGGCCTGATTCTCTTCACATAAGCCTGGAAGTACGAAAGGGCAGAACCAACACCTTAAATTGGAATATCATTGCTGATGACCAGGGTGGAGGATTTGGGCCACATTCTTCTTCAGCACTGAATCTGCATCAGAATCAGCATCCACAGGCTAAGGCTTTAATTTCCTGACACAAAAACAATGCCTTGCAATGCTTGTTTTATCGAAATTGTTTCATTTTTATTATTTTTTAAAATTAACTCCTTAAGTAGTTTAACAAACATATTTTCTTTTTCAAAGCAAAGGCTTTTGTTAGAGGCCAAAATAGCTTCAGTTTTCAAGCTGTGGGGTCCTTTCTGCTTCTTTTGTCTGGCTCAGGATTTTAGGGGCCAAAAGGCATCAATTTAACAGCAAAGGAATGGGTGGTGGTATTGAATTACCAAAGCTGGTGTGTTGGGAGGCTGTTTGGGCTCTGCTTTTTGTATTTTTTTTTTTGGAGGATGGCTGTTTTTCAAGGTCTATACTATAAAAGCCCAACAGACAATGCCAAATCTCTAAGAACAGATACACACAAAACACTTCATAAAGCATATTTAGGCAGACATTGTGCATTATATACCATGTAAGATGCCCAGGGAGCCTTCCAAGAAAAACAGCAACACTGACTGAACTCAGGCCAAGGATTTTCTCATTAGCTTGAGCAGAGGTTGGGCAGGCATACAGCGTTTTCCAGTCTGTTTCCACTTACAGAGGCAACCACTCCTAGGAATGTTATACCTAACACACAGCTGGATAGTCTACAAAGAAATAGTTGTGGTTTTTTCCTGTCTTCTGCTGCTAAACTCCTGTCTGCTTGGTATTTCCATGATTTCCCCTGAAAGTGGTGAGGTTTACCCTAATATGACACTACTTTTCTTACAGTCTGACAGGGAATGGTTATCCCAGGCTGGTATTAAAACAGCAATTTCTCCAGTAAACCTCTTGTTAAAGCAACTACCTGTGGCCATTATCTGAATGCATCACTTAAGTATTTGATGGCAAAACGTTTAAATAAATAAGAGGGAACAAAAATAGCTAGCAAATATCAGGAGATGGTTATGTGGTTAAACCTATAAAGGACAATGCTATAAGAACAGTCAGAGGTATTTTAAATAAAATAATCACAAACAGATTAATAGCTTGGAAAGCAACAGGGGATTTTTCTCTTCCAAAGCAATGGGATTTCCAGCAGACTCTAACCAGTCCTCATGGAAGTGGAAATGTGCTTATCTAAAGGGAAATCAATAAGAGGACTTGTTATTGAGAGAGGTCTTAAGATTCAGGCACCATGATCACACCTATAATCCTGTAGGAATCTATTTCCAACAACTACATCATCTCCAATGCAACTGGCACATTGTTTGGAGCTGCTCTGCAAAGCCTATGACATAGGGAAGGAAATAAAACCAGGTATGGGGTATCCATGCTGACCTCCTGCCAGTGGGTCTGACTCAGTACCAAACGTTATTGCGTTAAAATAATGCTTTTTATTGCTTGCATTTCTGGAATGGAGACCTCCATTGTCAGAGAAAACTCTTTGATTCTCTGCGCAGTGCCTATGGATGGATTTCTCTCACGCTCATTTGGATGACCAATTAAGTCAACAAGGGCAGTGGAAGGGTTAAGCACTGATCTCTGACATGCCAGGCATCTGCTGCTAACAACACTGGGGGCAGTTTCCTGAGCTGCAACTCCCAGTGGGATAGCAACTTCTGATCTGATGAAAATTCTTCCCTTGCTGCAGCAAAACACCCCATCGTTTAGAAGTTCTGAATGTGCTAACAGCTAATTTATTAAAAGGCTCCTGCCGTGTCCATGTTTACAGGGCTCAGGCTGCATACAAAGGAAAAGACTATTCCAGACACACAAGGGGAGCAGGAGAGAGCTGTATTTTTGGAAAGGCAGCACAATGTGCCAGAAGAGGGGCTGGGCTGATGAAAAGAACAGCTATGATTTTGTACTGAGACTTCTTTCAGTCCTGACTAAAACGAGCACAATTACAGGTTGGAAAAGGTGAATAAATGAGAAGAAGATATATTTTTAAAATGGTGAAATAAAATGAAACAAGTTCAGGCTACAAGCCTTGAAAAATTTGAAAGTTTCCTAGATGCTTACATATGGCAATGAAGGCAAGTGTACATTGTGGGCAGATAGGTATTTAACCAGTGTCTTCTTGTAAAGTGTTGTCTCTTTTTAGAAATGTTCATCCTATAAATCACTATAAATCTCAAGGTAAATTTTCTCAGCCCAAAAACTTATGTCTGCCCCCAAACCAGAGGCATAAACGGACCAAGGAGAAACAGAGGCTGCATCTTCCAAAGAATTCTGCTTTTAACTAAGAAAATAAGATACCTTCCACAAATTTTGAACAAATCCCCCATCTTCTGTGCAAAAAATGCTGTAACAGACATTTTCAGCCATCTCCAACAACAATCACATTCCAGATATCTCTTTCTGACAAGCTGTTAGAATGCTGAAGCTTGAAAGCAGAAGTCCAAGAAAGAAGTAGGTGTCCTCCCCATCTAACAGCATTACCTCATTATCTACAGGTAAATATTAGGCACAGCTTGAGTTTAGAAAATAAGATTAAGTGCAAGGAGCACCTGGTTAAATAGGCTAAATAATTCTGCACAGCTTCCAGACACCAACACTTACCTGTTAAGATTTCCACCTCTTACTGATCTCCTTTCACTGAGAAGTATTCATAAAATAACCTTAACAACTTTAGTGTATTCATTTATTTTAAAGACTTACACTTTAGCTTCCTTTTAAAGTCCCATTGTTGTAAGCAAACCACTTGATGTGTTGTCAAGTGATACTCTAATGAGAACAGTTTCTAGTGGGCTTTAAGTAGCTGAAGGGAAAGAAGTAAAACATGGGTTAAACACCATGCTGAAGGTTTATCTTTTTAAGGTATGTTTATCTTTTTAAGGTATGTTTATCTTTTTAAGGTATGTTTATCTTTCTAAGGCGCTGCCTTCTCCCTGGGCCTCTGATGTATGCTTTATGAAAATACATATTTCTAAAATGAGCCCCCATCAATATGATGACATCACCTCTTCCTTACCTCATTGCCTGTATTTGAAGTATCAACTTAAAATATATTCACAACATTTTTGGCTCTGGGAATAAATTTACACGTTAAGTAGCATTAATTATAAGTAGCAGTGTTCTCCTCCTTGCTATGCACAATGTATGATCTACAGATGTCTAGATAACAGCTTCTTGCCTTGGTGGGAGCCCAAAACAAATGGTCATTCCAGCACAGCACAGTCATGTGTGTGATGGGGCTGCCCTGTGCACAAGGTCTTCCTCATTTAACTTTACCGTTTACACATCCCTTATTCTTTCTAGCCCCTCAAATCTCCTTGGAAGAAGAAATACTGTTCCTAAATCCTTGGCTGTGTACTAGTAGTACTCCTTTCTCTTTCAAGGAAGTTGCTCACAGCACTACTTCATCCTCTGAAGTCTTGTTCCATCCCCATTTCCATCCAAGCTGTAATCCTGCCTCTGTCTTGTGACTCCCCTGACTTTTAAAGCAGTCAGACCTCAGTGTGTTGGTTACTTTCATCATCTGAAGTACTCTAAATATACCAATTTACCTCAAAATGCTTAACAGTCATCCTCCATTTGTAATTTTCCTTCAGACATGCCTTAGAAACAGGTTTATATCCAACTTTTCCACCAAGGATTCCTGAAAATATCCAATCTCCTGATACCGGTCATCTGTCTTTCTAGTGCTTTAGCTCCCTGCACTAGAGAGATGCCTAAATAACATGTTCCACCTTCTCAAGGAGGCACAATGGAAGAATTTTAAGATGCCCCACTTTGGATGTTCTGCTTGCTAAGCTTTGTTAGTACCTGGTATGATTGACCACAGGCAGACGTGGCTCCACATCTCTACCAGGAAAGACAAGTAGTGGTGGTGTCCACAGTCAGGACATTGGGAAAAAGAAAAAATCAAGTACAAGAGAAAGGGACAAGAAAAAAATTAGTCTGGAGGAACACACAGAAGATTAAACTTCAGGGTTTAATCAACAAGACATTAGTACACTCCTGACACCAGTTCCAGGGCTGTGAAGTCATTTCAAGGGTTATTTTGATGCTCAGCCTTTGGATTAGTTGTGCTTCTGCAGCTTTGGATGTATCTCTCTCTCCTCATCTGCAGCTCGTTCACTCTGATATTGGCTGGTAACATTACTGGGCTCATCATCTCTTTAGTCATCCCATTACTGTCTCTCTTAAAAAGCATCCTACAACACTCTTCTGAGGTTTCTTAGATTGCTCTATTTCACTTTAAAAAAAGTCTGTGACATTTGATGAGAAGTCATCCATAATTATAAGGTACTGAAAATATTTTAAAAATAACCTGACGTAATTTTTGTGTCTATACTCTTGCAATGCTGGTAACATGGATGCACTAGGCTGAGAGGCCAAAACATTTTAATATCCATTTGCAAGGGGCCAGAAAACATACTTCCTGAAGATTAGGTATAAAATAAATTAAGTACTCTGCTTAAAGTCACCACAAGGTGAAAGAGGGAACAAGTATTTATACATCACTCTTCTAGAGCATAACAAGGGAAAAAGGCATGATGTGTCATAAAAAAAAAAAAAAATACTGCTGTCTCTTCTTTCTGAAGTTTCTCTGAGGACTATGGTGATTTCATCTGATATTCAAAAGATTCTGAATTATTTTGAAGCACCTTTCTGATGTGTTTTCAGAAATTCTTCCTCTAATAAGCTGCTTTCTTTGGTGCATTTGATTATTTTTCTTAAGCTGATGGAAGTTTGCATGGCAGTCATGAACCAGTTTCCACAACCAATTTCAGCCCAAAAAAGGAAATTAGACAGAGAAGAATTCTCACAACTTCTTGGTACTGCATTTCCCTGTTTGTCCAATATATTCCAGGAAATTCTGGTTATCCTCATAAGGATCATAAAGGCTAAGATTGTCACCATGTGAGGATGTGGACATCCACCTCCAGTGTTGCTAAGGAGCTATAATACCAAATCCAAATTGGTTAAAGGATGTTGGTAGGGTTTGTGGTTGGTTTTTAAATTTTTTAAAAATTTAAGTTCAAGCTTTTGTTAACAAAAAAATAAAAAAGAGGAAATCTCCAGTGCTGAGCAGTTATCTCCAAAAGTATGTTCAAGTTCAAAAGTCAAAGCACTGATTTTTGACAGTTAAAAAAAATGATACTGAAACAGAAATGGCAGAAGCAATATCCAGGGCAGCATCACTGAAGAAACATGTCACATTTGTTCACTAGCTAAGTCCAGAAAATTCTACCATTGTCTTTTGGTACCACAGAAATAGATGCTGCCTTTTCCCAACAGTTAAAGAACATTTAAAGATCCATTGCTTACGTTCTCTCTAATAGCCTGCTCTGATCCTGTGGCTAGGGACTAATTACAGTAACTACTAAAAAACTCCAAATTTACACTATGCTGTGTATTTTACTGAAAATACACTATAATGAATTTCAACAGGCAAAGAAAAAATAGGTCTTTAAATTTCCTGGCAGAAATGTGTATTTCTGAAAACAAGCCCCTAGAATGGGAAGAAAATATTGGTACCCATATGCTAACAAGATTTCTGTCATTTGTACCTCTGTGGGTCAAATAACTGACCCCAAACTCCTCAGTCTTGGGACCAGACTTGCCTTTTAACATTCAACTAATTGTAGACTAGTTCCAACCTGACAAGTGGCGTTCCAGGCCAGGCTGGATGGTGCTGTGAGCAATATGATCTAGTGGAAAGTGTCCCTGCCCAGGGCAGGGTGGTTGGAACTAGATCAGCTTTAAAGTGCCTTCCAACCCAAACCATTCTCTGATCCTGTAAGTACAAGCTGGATGGAACAATTATTTGCAGAGAATAAACAGTAACTATGAAGTTTCACACTGCTTTAAAGGACCCATGTGTGGATGGACAGGCTTTTAAAACATTTTCTCTAATTCTTTTTCATTCCCTTTTTCCCTCTTGAACAAAAGAAGGATGTATTCCTCCAGTTTCCCTAATTTTAGGCAGCTATAGCATTCTCCTCTATGAGGTGGAAAGAAGAGAACTTGTAATTCATAGCATATTGATGTCAAAATCTTCATCTCATACCTGGCAGATGGCTCAGCAAATAAACTAAGAACATCAATAAACACAGAAAAGAGCTGTTCTTTAAAGAGGGAAGTATGGTCCCACTCTTTGCTGGCATACACAGTACAGCTCTGGCATATGCCAAGGACAACCTGAGATATTCTCGCTCCAGAGAGGAGCTTGGCTTGTTCATGCCTTCCTTCCTTTAGATCAGCTAATGTGTTCCCTGCATAGGCAAGAAGAAAACTGTCATGAGACTGGGAGTCCTGGGGCACTTTGAGCTCCTCTCTTTCCACACAGGGATGTGTTCATGGCTGCATGTGGCCCCTGAAAGAGCTGGGGACTCATTGATGTGACTCACATCTCCCTTATTTCCCTATTTCATAGGGAACCTTCTTTACATGACCATGGTTTCTGTGCTTCCCTTCCAGCACCAAAATGACCCCAACTTGTAAGGAACTTTTACCATGTACGCCAGGGAAAACCTCTTCCTCAGCCTCTAATGCCAAGCACAAAGGAAGGAAAATCTGCACCAGTGTCAGCCAGATGTGAAAGTGAAAACACCAGGCAATTCTGAAGGGTGGATTTACAATCAGGAATTTCCCTCCTTTTACCTCACACATTAGAGGAAAAAAAGAAAATCTGTGAATAAAGAATGGATCATTTCTGCTTTCCTGCACAGAAGAGCAAAAAGCAGCTTCAGTTCCCAACCTCGATGTTTTTGCATCCTTCCAAATTACAGCTCAAACAAACTGCTCTCAGTTCTAACATTTGTTTCTGGTTTCAGACTAGTAGAAATCTAATTTCCTTCTCCCCAAGAGCAAATGTCAGCACAAGTGGGATCTGAAATTTGTTGCTTGACACCTGCAGCAAAAGAGCTAAATTGAGAGTAGTATTTCAAAGAGGTACTTGGGAGGCATGCACTTAAATTTGCTTAAGGTTGGGTACAGTCCTACTGCACACTGCCTCCAAAACATATCCCCTAAAACACATCCAAGGCAAAGGAAAGGGAACTGCTAGAAACACTGTGATTGCAGCCATGTGGGTCAAATGTAGTGGTTTAGGAAACTTTGTAAACCTGGCTCAGAAATAAGTATTATGAATTTACACTTCTAAACACATAGGCCAAAAGACCCTGCCTAGCTTTTACACAGAATCAAATGGTTTGGGTTGGAAGAGATGTTAAAGAACATCTTGTTCCAGCTCCCCTGCCACAGGCAGGGACACCTTCCACTAGACTAGGTTAACCAGAACCCCATCCAACAGTTGACAATTAAACTGAATTTTTGATTCAGGATCATCCCAAAATGAATTCCTGACAATGAGACACAAACAGCATCCTCACTCTTCCTAGTTTTGGTTTGGTGTTCATATTCCTATGTCACTGCAGGCAATTTGCCTCTGACTTTTCCAAGAAGAAATCAGCACCCAGGCTCTGAGTTACTAAATGCAACCCAGGAAATTTTACGACATCCTGTAAATTAGCATTCAGAAATTCAGTATTTAAATGTAGAAAATCAGACCATTTCTGTAACGATACTTACTGATTTTACTCAAGTTCATCTGTAAAATGCACTGTTTTGACACAACAGTTGGGCAGTGGAACAGGTGAATTATCTGTAGTTTTGTACTCCAGGCTGAGTAAACTGGCTAAATCCTGGCCAGTTCCGACTCCATGTAACAAAGAGCACAAATTAAGTTTATTTTATCACTTAACTGATATGGCTTGTGTAATCCGTATGGTACAATTGCTTGACACGATTCTGAAATTTACAGTGCAGTTTTCTAATTTTGAGAACAGGTCCCTGAGCTTTAAACCACACTGGAAACTTCTGTCTCCTGCTATAAACACAGGGGTATAAGAATGTATACGGCATTTCAACTTACTAGAGCAGAAAACACATAAATTAGCATTGCTTCCACAATGCAAAATGACAAAGCAAAATGTAACATGATGCCACAGATTTTAAATAGATCTAAATTGGCACAGTTCCACTAAAGTCATAGGGATAAAGGTTAGAATCCAGTCATCTTCCATACAAAAATAGCAATCTTTTGATAGGCTAACAGTTTTTAGAAATTCCACTGGCAGGGAGTTGCTTTAATCTTCAAATCAAGCCATGTCTCAGAGATGCTAGCTGGAAGATTGCCATTACTTTCAGCACCCTCTTCTAAAGCCACTACAGAACCAGTAATTAATGCAGAGGGCAGATTATGCACATGCAGTAGTATAACATATTAAAAGTTCTGACTTCAGTAAGAAAAAACCGACTGCCTGTAGCTTGCCACCCACAGGGGCCATTCTACTATTTTTAAGTCAATTAGCTTAACTTCATTCAAAAGTCAGTCCTCTCTATCCTTGTTAGTGGTGGCAAACAGTTTACTACACTTACTATTCTTTTAACAGCTCATTAGAACTGGAATTAATCAGTGCCAAAGAATCTAAAGGTCATTTATCATCAATTTCTTGACATACAAAACAGAAGACAAAAGCCATCTAAAATATCCAGAAGGATTCCAATTACTGTAAATAGGATATATTAGAAAACTGAAAGAAAAACCCAGCAGCACCTACATTTGTTACAGGAGAGAAAGTATTATTATTATTAGAGAGAAAATGGGAATCAATTTCCTAGCTCCTACAGGAGAAAACCCAAATTATATTTTCTTACCTTTTAAAAGTGGAAACACATTCAAAATCCATTAGGCTGATTCTCAGACACTGTATTGATGAGGAACACTGATGTGCCAAGAGCAGGAAGCACCTGACCCACAGATACTATGTGATGCATATCCTCTTACAAAAGCAACATTTAGAAAGTGCCATATTCACTATTTAATGTGGTTGTTTTCCAGGACAATGACTGCTCAGATCTAATAAATATCCACAGAAACCACATATTTCATTATCACTCACTTGTATTGGTATTTCCACAAATGCTGAATTATGATAAAAATTATCAGATGCATTTTAGGAAAAAAAAAGTTTAGCATTCTCCATGAAAAATTAATAATTATGTATAATTACAACATATAAATTACCACGTAAACTCATCAATTCCTATAAAGAAGATGTCTCTAAATGCCTTTAGCTGAAACTAATTGAGTTGAATAGGAAAATAGTCTGAAAATATGAAGAATTTATCAGAGAATGACAAGCTTTTTATACAGTTTTGAACCATCTTATTTCTATGCCATGGACATAACACTTTTTCCTTAATTAAAAAAAAACCAAACAACCTCTGCAGAAATATTACCATTATTATATCTTACCGTGATTTTTCATAAGGGAAATAGTTTCACATTTGGGGATATATTTAATACATAAAAAATACTTAAATGCATATGCATTCGTCTGGGAAAAATAAATGAAATGGGTATTTTTAAAAAGGTGAAAATCAAAAAAAAAATGGAAGATCTTAAAGACATGGTGTAACAAAAATCCTGACCAAAATGGATCAAGGAACATTGTCTGTAGCCCACACCTGAGATGCTGGTAAAAATACGGCTGTAAAGACTGGACAAAGACCCTTTTAGGCATACATGCAGACTAGCTCTAGCTTGCTTTTTCCATCATGAATCCTGCCGAGGTCAGAAGGGAGAGCCAAGGGAAGAGTTCCAAATGCTAGCCCTAAGAACTCCGAGTGCTCTCTCCCTTCAGTCAGCAGCAGTGATAGCTCAAGGTCCACAGCCACCACATGAAAAGCTGGCAGGGGGCTGAAGTGAAGCAGAAATTGTCCTCTGAGAATCTGGAGACCTTGGAGGGTGTCACCATGTCCTGCTCAAGGCATCCTCTGCAGATGAGAGGTGATTTACTACTCTGCTTTCAGTCATAAAGCACAATGCTTTTTGCTGAGGCTGGGGTTTTACATTTTAAAATTTAGGTTAGAACCTGAGAAAGGTGATCTAGTTAATGCAAATTAACAACTTCCAGATCCTCACCTGAGCACAGTAACTCATCCCTGCCAGCACCAGACATCTGTAAGTGAAACAGTAACTGGCAGCACAAGAATCCCGTAACTTTTATTCAGGCACACTTATTACACAGCCTCCACTTAAAATTGAGCATTATGGAAACCCCTGCATTTTTTTTTTCCATATGGACAACTCAGATCAGTGACAGGAGCTTCTAATCATACCTGAACCTAGGCAGGTCAAAAAGACAGTTTCATAAAAGCATTAATGCTTTAATACTCTGAATTAATGTGGAGAAGTCTCAATTAGTCGACTTCTTTCCTTAGGGAAATCTCTCCTATGTTTATTTTAATTAAATACCAAACAATGTCACTAAAACATCCCTGGCACTGTGTGGGAAGCAAGGTAGTTAAAACAATTTTTTTCCTCTTTGAGGATATAGAGACAAATGCACAGAGAAGGAGATAGCTTCTTTTAAAATGCAGAACTGATATTCTCTACCTAACATAATAAATTGGAAAACACAAACACACCTAATACATATTTATGAAAGGTAGCATTTAACTGCTCTGTAATATTGTGAATAAAACACCATGCAAGGTCTGTGCAGCTGATTCTGGAGGTAATTCTGCATGTAGGGCATGCAGACACCTTTGGTAAGGTGTTGGGTGTGAACCAACAAACCTCTTTGCTTGTTATGGAGCAATAATGAAGTATGGCAAAGGTCTCTGTGTCACCACCTGCCCTGCACCCCTGCCCCTGCACCCACGTGCACCCAACTCTCCACGCTCAGCACCACACATAGAGATGAGACCATACAACAACAGGTACCTTATGTTTTACTGTCCTTTAGTATTCCCTTTAACTTCATTTAAAAAAGGAGCTTTGTGTTCCCAAAACCGGTTTGAAAAAATCCACTTTTCAAGACAGGTAGCCTGAGACATTTCAAAGGACTTAAGTGTTCATCATTAATGTTCTATAAACTTTTTCATCATGTCATTACTAAATAAAACATCAGCTAAACCCTCCTAGAGCTCAGCAGATATATGAGGCAGTTTTTATAACTATATTTATATAGGACATTTCTGCCTTGCTGCTATAAACTATTCTGACCATACTAGATTCTGATTCAGCACTTTAAACTGTAAAACTCATGCAAAAAGGAGAATTTTTTTTTTTAACTTCCTATGGAAAGAGTAAGGAAAGTCATCCTTAATTAATTTGTGTCTAAACATATTAATTTGATAAGAGCACACACCTATGCCTGAGAAGTAGCTGTGCAGTGGTACCAGTCAATGTAACAAAAAAGAGTCAAATCCCTCTTTCCATCAGGAGTATAATTTGTAATACGGATCCCCTGTGGTTAAACCAAAATTACTGCAAGAGTTGCAAAGACAGCTACTATTCCCCATACATAAGCACATATACATGAATATGTTTATATTCAATATAAAATATATATCTGTTATATAAAATGTATTGTATCTTACGCTATTTATATTTTATATACTAGAAAAGTATTTATATTTTTTATACATATAAAATTTATCTCTTATTCTCTCTTCCTAACTGCATATGCTTGAGGAAATGAAGATGATGGTTCTGTGCTGAATAATCTCCATGGAGCTTCGGCTGGAGGAGAAGGATGTTCAGGGACTTAATGGACAGAAGTGGTGGCTTGAGATGGGGTGAAGTTCCAGTCTGGCCTGCTCCTTCTGTGCTCCTCTTCTCCAGACTCTGAGCAACCTGGTCCAGGGAAAGGTGTCCCTGTCCATGGCAGAGGGGTTGAAACAACGTGATCTTTAGTCCCCTCCAAAACATCCTATGAATCTAAGAATTCCCAAACTCTGAATTATTTTCCCTGAGTTTAGTTCAAACCAGTTTTTGAACCAAGGCAGCCTTGCCTTGAGCAGCAATCTCACTAATAGATAGCCACTGACCTTGGGCTCACGTCCAAAGCATGTGAATTTTAGCTCTGAAACATAGGAGCTGTTTTTGCTACATGAAAACAGACTGAGAGTCCAGCATCCTTCTCAGTGCCAGATGCTTCAAAATCAGTTAGATTCATTTTTGCTGCTAGCAAGATTAATTCACAAACTAATCAACTCAGCTGAAACTATGACACCAGTGAGCCCGACCAGATTTTGATTCTTTCTGTACAATTTCCAGCATGAGAAATAAGAAAGATTTCTCCTGACCACAACAGATGATGCCCCAGAGTAAAAGTGATTTGAGAGAAGATTGGCATGCAGTGGTAATTTCACTTAAACTGGTGTAACCAATTTGGGGTTTTGATCTTTGAGAATAATGTTACAGAATAACATTTTCAGAAGTGCCCAAGCAACCTTTGCCCTTGGGGTCTGCTGGCTTTCAGCAGGTTAACACACTGAATCACCCAGGGATGTTTGAAAACTCTGCCAATACACTCGAATCTTAAGATGTAAACCAAGAGAGGCAGTCTGGATTTGCCTGTAAGCTCCATAGGGACTTGTTTTGAGGGAGCAGAAACAGCTTTTTGTTCCACTCGTATCCCACACCAATTTTTCACAGCCAGCAGAGTAGCAGCTGCTACACCTCCATAGTTTTTCAGGAAAACGATGGGAAATAGGAGTCTGCTGGAGGAAGAATGTACAAGTGCCCAGGTTGTGATTATCTGGCCAGCTAAAACAAACACACTCCCCTTTCCCAAAATGTTCATGGGAACTTTCCCTGGGGCAGTCTGGCTTTTTGTTTTCCCAGCTCCTCTCCTGGCATGAAGAGCTTTCACCAGGCACATGTGTCTTTCTGTGAGGGTAACAAAAATGCATCAGAAATGCAAGGCAACTAATTCTGAACACTGTTTTTAATGATCGATACTTCATTATTTATTTTTCACTCTGAACAACTTATCAGGATGATCAATTCCTTGAACCTTTAATTAAATTCTGTTGGTGTCACGTCACATTTCAGACATTTCTGCTCATTCTGTAGTGTCATCTCTTTGAGTCCTTCTATCCTTGGGATTACAGAAATTTTTCTTTTATTCTCCCAGATTCTCTCCTCTGAGTTTTCATTTTACACGGAATGTTGAAATGACACAATCCAGAACAACACCATGGATCACTCCTAGTTTGGAAAGTGTATTCCCAGGTTTGATGGATGGGACAAAGCTCTCTTCCAGGTGGGAATGTACTAAGTCTATGCAGATGGACTATTTTTTCATGTGGTGGAGCAATATGAATATGGATATCCAGCTGTATTGCTTAGGTGTAATCAGGGAGGGAGATGCAGAAACACAGTGACAAGAAGTTCAATATGTTTTGCCTAATAACAAATTCTACTGTTGGTGCAGCTGGAGGGAAAGGCAAGCATTGAGAGAAATATATTTCAATAATTAATTCCTTTTGAAAAATGTGATAATTGCATACACACAGAGCAGCCACCAGAGACCAATGGCAGAAGATATGTTGGTTGGAAATGCTCTGCTTGCTCTGCTATACTTAAAAAAAAAAAAA